>CM053577.1:137897713-137924192 GCA_028646485.1 Cryptoprocta ferox | reverse complement strand
GGCATACTAGCACTCTGTACACTTATGCATGTATGTATTTGCTCATGGGATTTTACAGACACGTGTACGTTATTCTATTATCTTATTAATGGACAAAGAATTTGTGGACTTCCATAATTATAGTACACTTGTGTGAATATAGACAAGGTTATCTTACCTGTGGAAGAAATTATTATACATGTATATATCTCTCCCATTTCCTTTGTGACACCTGGTCTTTGTGGAATACAGGTGAAATGTGTTCTGAGAAGGAAGGAAAAGAAACCCCTAGTATTTCAGTATTCCTTGACGGGGTAACTGCTCACATTTGCCGTAAGTTCTTTGTATGTAGGAATAGGTGAGAATGAATGGAGTAAACTCTTCATAGTGTTTAAGTATTTTATTTCTAAGGGGATGATTCCAAAGTGTCAGAAGCCAGGTGTTTCCAATTAACTACTATAACCTTTATATATACATTAAATAGAACAGTTAGTAATAACATTTGGAATTGTGAGAGTGACATATGGAATCAAGAAAGACCTTTGAAATGAAATTAAAGAATAGTCAAGGGACAAAAGTCCATAGGAAGCAGGGTTCAAGGAAAACTAAACAAAAATGTTCCTGATGGCTTTTGCTTTTTCTTTTACAGATTGAGACCAACAGGCAAAGAAAATGGGTAAAAATTCCTTCTCAAAATGGTATCAGCAGGTTTATTTGTATATCAGTTTGTAGGTCTTTAACCCAAAATATAAACAAGGGGGGCAAAGTTCTATTTTTGGATAGTACTGGGAGGCATAAAGCCTGAGAAATAGAAAATAAAAAAGGAAAGTTAGAAAGAAAGGGAGTGGGGAAAGAAAAAAGGCTAAAAAATGAAGAAAACTGATAGTGTGGTATAAGTATTCACATGCATGTTCTTTGGATTCTTAACCATGTTCCAAACTTGGGGACAATGCTGATGACCTGGCCAAATCTCATCCTCCAGGCCTATGCCTTGCTTTAGGCCTTCAGGAAATAAATACCCCACGATCAGCCTGTAAATGAGTACTGGCCTCCACAGCTTGGGTCCCCATGAAATAAAGCCAAGACTAGACGAGAAATTAATCAACTTCCTACTCCACCCCCCCATCCCAGAAAGACCTCAAAACATAGTTTTCTTTCTCCTTTTAGATCCTGTTTTGTTTAGTGACCGTGTGACTCTGTTGTGGATGGAAGGGCTGTGTATGCCATGAATAATCCGTTTGGGGCTGTGAGATTTTATTATTAAATCCCATGTCATCATACTTTCCTTAGATGATAACCCTGTGCGGTTGAACGTCGGAGACCGGGTCCCCAGTGCTGCTGCAGTTAGGATCAAACTATGGTGTTAGGTCTCCAGCCCCGGATTGTCTATGCACAAACTTGTCCTGTGTAGATGTTTATTGTGCTGATTAATTTTTCCATAATCAATATGACCAAAAGTCAAGACCACGTCTCATAAACTAAAATATTTGAGAATTCCTGAAAAATCTAGCATGCTTGCTGGCCATAAATATGAGGGGAGATTGGTTGAGAAAACCAGATTTTTCTAAGAGAAAAGAATGTGTGTAGACAACATATATTTTAAAGGTAAATTCTTTGGTTCTTTTTAGAATAGTGAACAACGGTTAAATACCTTATTGGATTTCTTATTGTCATATATTTGGGCTATGTAAGCATATGCTTGAGTCATCATTTCCTAACTTGGACTGAATGCAAAGGGGTTGTCTTGGAGGTCAGCCTTCGAGCCCTATGGGTTCTGTTTCTTCGAGGAGGAGGCACAGAATCTTCACAAAGTGTTATTTTATTAAAAATGTAATTGTAAATGCTTTTCAACTTAGAAAATATTATACAATGTATCTAATGTAAATTTAACCCTCTAATGCAATTTAAACCCTCCAAGGGGAAATTAAGCAGATTAAAAAAAAATTTTTAGATTTATTTTTAGAGAGAGAGACAGAGAGTGAGCAGGGGAGAGGGGCAGACGGAGAGAGAACGAATCTCAGGCTCAGTGCAGAGACCAACGCAGGGCTCAATCTCACAACCGTACTGAGGGATCATGACCTGAGCTGATACCAAGAGTCAGACGCTCAACCCACCGAGCCACCCAGGTGCCCCACTGAAACAGATATTTTTAATCAAGATGCCACCATCATCAATCCACAAATCCCATTGTTTGAAGCAGCCTAAGAGAAAGAAGGTATTTCTAACATGATCGAGTGGTTTTCCTGTAGTTAAAACAAAGCTAAATTTTAACTGAGTCCTATCTGACTTTTATCTGAAATTCATCAGAACATTATGGTCATGGCATTTTAAAGATTTCTTTCCTTTGATTATACTTCCCATTTTATAGCCCTTCCAAACTGCAGAGAAGATTGAGCTAGAAGTGTTTTCTTCCCCTCAGGGCACATTGCTGATATTTCTTGGCTCATCTCACTGAGACCAGACACAGGTCCACCGCACACAGGGTCATAGGATTTGTTCAGCTGTGACCAAGAATCGGCAGTTCTGTGGCATAGTAGCTGAAATGGAAAACTTCACTTTTTACCTCGACATCTTCTCTGTCATATTTTTTCAGGACTGATGATTGGAGTAGTGTAAAAACTTTTCAGTGATTTCTTAGATAAGAGACTAAAAGCACAAGCAACAACAAAAGAAAAAATACATAAATTGAACTTCATCAAACTAAAATATTTGTGTTTCAAAGAACAGCACCAAGAAAGTGAAAAGACAGCCCACAGGATGGGAGAAAATATTTGCAAATCATATATCTAATAAGGGACTTATATCTAGAAGAACGAACTCTTACATCTCAGTAATAAAAATACAACCCAACTAAACAATAGGCAAAATCTCTGAATAGAAATTTCAACAAAGAAAATAGAAAAATGCAAAGGAAGCTTAGCACTCTTAATCATTAGGGAATGGTAAACCAAAACCACCGTGAAATACTACTTCACGTGTACTAGGATAACTGTGATCAAAAAGAGAGATAACAGCAAGGATGTGGAGAAATCGGAGTCCCCAAAGACTGCTGGTGGGAATGTAAACTGGTGCCATCACTCTGGAAAATAGTCTGGCAGTTTCTCAAATGGTTAAAGATAGAGTTAACATCTGCCCCCCAGTAAGGTCACTGCTAGATGAACTCATTTCTCACCAGAGAATTGGGAACACATGTCTACACAAATCTTGTATACAAATGCTCATAGTAATATTCTTCATAGCCAAAAAGCAGAAAAAAAAAACTTAAATATCCATCAACTGCTGAATGGACAAACAGAAGATGATTTATCTGAAGAATATGAAAACACTAATTTGAAAAGATCTATGTACCCCTGTGTTCACTGCAGGATTGTTTACAAGAGCCAAGTAAACAGTAAACTTGGGAAGCAGCCCAAGTGTCCATCCACAGATGGATGGATAAAGAAGATGTGGTATATACATACAATGGAATGTTACTCAGCCATAAGAAAGGACGAGATCTTGTCATTGGCAAAGACACGGATGGACCTTGAGGGCATTATGGTAAGTGAAATAAGTCAGATGGAAGGGGACAAATTCTGTGTGGGTTCACTTATAGGTGGAATCTAAAAAACAAAACGAACCAACAAAACAAAAACAAATTCACAAATACAGAGAACAGAGTGGTGGTTGCCAGAAGGGAAGGGGGGTGGGGGCTGGGCGAAATGGGTAAAGAACACAGCTGTATGGTGATGGGTAGTGACTAGGCTCTTTGTAGTGTGTACAAATATCAAGTTATAATGTTGTACACCTGAACCTTAAACAATGCTATATACCAATTTTACGTCAATAAAAAATATGAAATATGCAGGGGACTATCATTCGGCATTAAAAAGGAACTAAGTACTTAACTATAATACAACACAACATGAATGAACCATTACGCTTAGAAGCCAGTCACAAAAGGACATATATTGTGTGATTCCACTGATACGAACCGTAAGAGAAGGCAAATCTATAGAGACGGAATATAGATTAGTGGTTGCCTAAGACTAAAGAAGATGAAAAAGGGGAGTACTTGCTAATGGGGACAGGGTTTCTTGTTTGGGTGATGAAAATGTCCTAAAATTGTCATGATTGGACAACTCTGTGAAAATACTAAAAACCATCGAATTGCACACTCTAAGTGAATTCAGGCTATGTCAATCATACTTGTAGCTGTTATTTAAAAAACTCATCTTGGGGCACCTGGGCGGCTCAGTCGGTTGAGCATCTGACTTTGGCTCAGGTCATGATCTCGCAGTTCGTGAGATCGAGCCCTGTGCTGACAGCTCAGACTCTGTGCTTGGAGCCTGCTTTGGTTCTATGTCTCTTTCTCTCTCTGCCCCTCCTCCACTTGCACTCTCTCCATCTCTGTCTCTCTCTCCCAAAAATAAAATATTAACAAAAATTAAAAAAATAAAAAGCTCTTGTATGGAAGTGATCAAGGTTACAAATCAGGGCCAGATGAAGAAGACAGGGGCCTGTTGTCCGGGGGGAGGTGGTGGCTACCAGTAGCCCAGGAAGAGGCAGTGACCGTGGACTTGGTCGGGGGCCAGTGGCAGATTTGGAGGAGGTCCAGTGCAGCTGCTGTTGAGCCCCAAGATCTTCATTCACGTCCATCAGTCGGAGTATTGGGGTACCAGCCTTCCTCAGACACCTCTGGAAGACAGATGGGGTACCTGAGGCTTGGTGAAGTTACAAAACTTGTCCGAAGTCACACAGTTTGTAAAGGGCACAGCCAAGACTAGAGCCGAGTTGTCAAAATGAAAACGAACAGTCTACAGCAAAGTTTTAGGGGAAAGATGTTTGTGATCCAAAGGCCAGTCGTGCATGTCAGTGGCAGGCAGATGAAGAAGGGTTTGTACTGGAAAACGCAGCTTCCCAGTTGAGTACCTTGGCCATGTACAAGTTGAGGAGTCCAGAGGAAGGCACAGCTGCGAAAACGGCTTCTTTGGAAGAACCAGGAAGAAAGCAGTTAAGGCGGTCCTGTGGGCATCAGCAGGTGGACTCTGAGTTGCGGATGAAAATACTAAGGGGGCGCCTCTGTGGCTCAGTAGGTTAAGTCACCGACTCTTGATTTCGGCTCAGGTCATGATCTAATGGTTTGAGAGTTTGAGCCCCGCATCAGGCTCTGCGCTGACAGTGCAGAGCCTGCTTGAGATTCTCTCTCTCTTTCTGCCCCTCTCCCACTGGCGCTATCTCTGTCTCTCTCAAAATAAATAAACTTTAAAAATTAAAAAAAAGAAAAGAAAAGAAAAAACTAAGAACCTCATAGCTGACCGGACAATAGAAAAAATTACTTCCTGTGTCCTGAGTAGGAAACTGATAGAGCCTTCTGTGACACATGTTGTGACGGCACTGCTCGGCCCTGATCTGTCGTGGCTTCATGGCTATCAAGGACACGGGTGAAGGAGTGAGCCATGCGGGGGGCATGAAGGACCGGAAGCAGAAGCGAGAGAAGGAATGTGGAGTGACTGCTACTTTCCACGCTGGTCGGACCACTTGTACAACAGAAGGGTCATTCCGTGTCACAGCAGCCACTGAGCACGCAGAACGAGAGCAATCATGAAACACATCCAAGGTGTCCAGCAAGGGCCAAGAAGTGGTGGGGAGCAGAGAGCATCAGCTCCCTGTGCTCACAATCACCAGTGCCTTCAGCATGGCCTCCCGGGGCCCGTCTCGTCTGCCCCAGTGACCGCGCGGTGACAGCGGGACATCACGATCCCCTGCCTGTCAAGCGAATGGCCCTGACTCAGCCCCACCGCCTCCCTCTGCCAGCCCGCCCCGCCCTCGCCGCCGCAGCATTGCCGGCGCGTGAAGCCGGTCCTTGAGCCCTCGTCCCTGGCGCTGCTCACGGGGGAATCGCAGCCACGCACGTGGGGATGGAGGGGGCCAGTCTTCTGGTGCTGCCTCTCCAGGCCTTGTCCAGGCTGCTCACAGACACACTCCCCCTGTGGCTTGCCTGCTGGCCGGAAGAGTGGTCCCAGAGCGTCCAGGCTCAGCTGCCCCAGGCCTCGGCTGCCCTTCCGCGGCCAGGTCCCCAGCCTCCCGCACCCACTGCCAGCACCCAGCTGGCACCGCCTTTCCAAGGGCACCCGTTCCTCACCTCTCGGCCTGGGCCAGTGGGTCCGGTCCCACCCCTGCCTTTGTCCCTGCCCAGTCCTATCCTGTGGCCAGTGGGATGCCCTATCTGGCACCTCATGTGCCTGTGGTGGGCCTCACTCCCCACCCCAGATGGTAGCCAAGGTGCATGGTGCTGCGGGCCACCCTCAGGCTGCCCACTCCCATCAGTCTCCCAGCCTGTCAAGCAGCAGACCTTCCCTAAGTATGAGACAAGCCGCCCTAATGGCCAGTCTCTCGCTAAGCCTCCTGCTCAGCACCTCAACGGTTCTGGAGCTTTCAGTGGTGTAGACATGGCCAGTTGGCCTCAGGAGATAAGCACACAGAGGCTCCTGCAGGGACCTGCCCAGTGGATCCTTTCAAAGCCCACTGGGCTGCTTAGGAAGTGAGTCCGGGCAGCATACTCACCCCTTGCCCACCAACCCTTTCTCTAATGACTTACAGAAGACATTTGAAATTGAACTTTAAGCAGTCTCTATGGCTTATGTATTTTGTCTGTACTTAGGCAAGGGCGGGACAGAGGTCAAACGAGCAAAGGGAACTTTGTCTTCCCAATCAGTATACTTTCCACTAATCCCAAGGGTCCCAAGGAACATGTCCAGGCACAGGGTTCTATGAAAGGTGATTTTGAGGAAAAAAAAAGGGGGGGGGCAGGAACATTCCTAGAGAAGAGTTGTCTTGCAGTTAGCCTAAAGAAGTCAAGGAAATGTTGCCGTCTGTCCACCTCCTACTCCTGCAGTCCCTCACAAATCTCCCACAGCAGAGAAGCAGAAGTATCTGGACAGGAATCTGTATTCAAAGCACATTTACTGGAGTATAAAACAGTAGGGGAAGCAAAACCATCCCCCTTTGTTTTTCAGGCCATTCGCCTGCTGCTTGTCAGTACTGGCCTGTCTCAGAGACCAAGAACCTGGTGGCCTGTACTTGGGCCGGGGACGAGAGATAGGCGGGCTGTGCTGCCAGGATTCCCAGGAGGGCACATCAGCAGCTGCCCAGCATATTTTAGGTGTGTTTTTAGGTATATTTTAGGTGTGAAGTTCAGCTTCCACTTTGAATAAGAATAAACATTGTAAATCTATATCAAAAAAAGCTAAAATTCTTATTTTCATGCATTTACAATATTTTAAGTAGTTGACAATATTAAAAAGTTGTAGGAGTTGTAAGCGATCTTGCCAAAGGTAAAAGGGTTAGCTGTAAGAAACTGTACATCTGATGGATATAACCGTGATGCCTACTAAAGTGGAGAGAGGGAAGGTGGGGAGTTGCAGAGGACATCCCTGGCTTATATGGTATCATTCATGGTAGGGGCTAGTAGCACATTGCAGCAACACTCACGCGTATGATTGATACAGTCACTAGGTGCTGGTTGTAAAGAAAAGAAAGAGCAGTGTCGTTCTGGGTTTAAACCTATGGTGAAATTCTAATGTCATTATTTTTTTTATTTTTATAAAGTTTACTTTTGAGAGAGGGAGAGAGAGAAAGAAAAAGACAGCAGGGGAGGGGCAGAGAGAGAATTCCAAGTGGGCTCTGTACTGTTAGTGGGGAGACTGACACAGGGCTCCAACCCACAGACCAGGAGATCATGACCTGAGCCAAGTCAGCCGCTTAACTGACTGAGCCACCCAGGTGCCCCTAATGTTGTTATTTTAATGGGATCAATCTAAATACACCCTACAGAGAATATGGATTGTCCCCGATGGACCGCTGCAGTTTCTTTTGGTCAATCCTTTATGTTTGAACGCTAGGGTGACAGTGACATAATCCTATCCATCGACGGGAGCACAGGTTACTGTGTTGGTTTGTCATGTGGGTCTTGGTGGGTTTTGTTTTATCTTTTAGATTTGTGGGGATGGAGAATCTGGTTTTATCAGCTGTGAGTCCCCTCCAGGGGAGCCAGAGGCTCCTGCTGCCAGCCGCAGCCACTTGACCTCTGGTAACAACATTGAAAGCCCATCTCACTTTTACTTTTGAACGTTGGCTTTACAATCAAATGTAAGCTGTATGTATTTGTACTGATAAGAATTTATAATCTGCCGGGGCGCCTGAGTGGCTCAGTCGGTTAAGCGTCTGACTCTTGATTTCTCCTCTGGTCATGATCTCACGGTCATGATCTCACAGTTCGTGAGTTTGAGCCCCAAGTTGGGCTCCATGTTGACAGCATGGAGCCTGCTTGGGATTCTGTCTCTCCCTCTCTCCCTGCCTCTCAAAATAAACTAAAAAAATAAAAAATTATTTTAAAAAAGAATTTATAATCTGCTTTAACAAAAAAAATGTTCTTCATAAAAAAAGACTGAAACCAGTGTCAATTTTTTAAATATCTTTTTTTGGTAACCAAATGTCATAAACTACCCTAAATCTTCCAATAGTGATGATTTTCAATTATCATTAGTATGTGATTGTGAAAATCAATCAGGGAAGCAGTAGCAAAATGTTGGCTTCATCTTGTCATGGTTAGCAATAATTTGGAAACCGCAGGAATTTCTTCCTTCAGTTCTGGACAAGAATTTATAGGGAAGGGTAGCTCCCAATTATCCTTTTGGCTCATGGGTGAAAAAAAGGGCATTGCAGGCAATCTATTTTGATTTTCCCAAGTGAAGGGCAGTAACCCGGGGACCCAATGCACTTATAAATTTCATCACACTGAGTAGTTCATAAAGGAGTGTAGCTTTACTTCTGTGGAGCATTGACTTTTGCTGATTACCGATTTAAAACTGCGTTATCAGCACATCAAGAGCTCTAGAAAATGGGACTCAACGCCCTTGACTCAGCAGCAAACGTCCCACAGTAGCCTCTTCCTATTTTCCTAAGACAGTGAACTATATAGGGCCCTGGGTCTCAGGTCCTGGGGGATCCCAGTAGAAACTGCATTCTGAAACAGGGGGGACTATCCACGGGGCAGGTGCCAACTGTCGTTCTCCCAAGTCACAGCAGCCACGCTCCAACGGTGTCCAACGGTGACCTTCCCCGGAGCTTGAGGACCGCCCTCCCTGCCCGCGCACGTGGCGGCGAGATGGGGCCGAAGCCACGTGGGACCCGTGGAAGACGCTCTCCGCAGCGCGCTGCTGACATCCCAGGCGCCGGGAAGGAGTTGTCAGCTTGTCGCCGCAAGACACTGCGGGCAGACCCCGTAGGTTAGAAGGGAAGCACATGGAGGTGAAACGGGGATCGTCCCCGACCCCTCCAACGCACTTCCCCTTCCCTCCCTCACTCCGCCCCCGCCGACTCTCAGCCGGGGGGGCTCAGCTCAGTCTCGTCGCCAGACCTATCGCAGGGGTTGGCCAAGACCCCGGAAGAGGGATTCCATCCGGGTGCTTTGTGCGGGCGAGGGGAGGGCGTGGCTTTATGACGACCGAGAGCGGGCGGGGCGAGGGGCCAACTCAGGAGCTGGGACAGCCCGACGGAGGGGGCGGCGGGAGTATGGGTTGCCCCTCGCCACGCCCCATGGAAACTCCATGCTGCTTGAGAGGGGGGGTTCTCTATTCTCAAACTCTCCTTGGAGGCGGGAGTGTCAACTAAGAAGTTTAACTTCAAAGACTCACCCTTTGGAAAGCTTCTTCATATGCTCTCCTGCGGATCTTCTTTCCTCTTTTCTTGATAACCACGGAACACCCTCCGCCTCCAGCCTTCCCTCCCCCCCTCGCTCTGTGCGGATGGTGGCGGCCCGCGCGGGGCGCAGCCGCAGAGCGTTCTGGGCGGCGCCGGTGAGGGGCGTGTGACGCAGCGGCCGTCGCTGCCATTTTAAGTTGTTTGTTCTTGTTCCCCTCCTCAAACGCGACTCTGCCCCGGACCCGGGAGGCGCCCGAGGCCGCCGCCGTTTCCGCAGCCAGCGGTTGGGGGGGAACGAGGCTGTGCCACCGCGGACGCTCACCCTCCGCTTCGGCTTTGCCCCCTCCGGGTCTCCTCGACCTTCCTTCCTGAGAGCCGGCACCCGACCGTAGGGGGAAGAAAGACGCGAGAGCAGATGCTTGAACTGAAATAACTTTATTTTGGGGGGTTTGCTTCGCTGACAGGCCCCGTAGCGCAGGACTCCCCTCCCCTTCTTCCCCTCCCCCTCCGCCGCCAGTACCAGTCCCACCCCTCTGTCTCCTCGTTCCTCCTCCTCTCTCGGTCTCTCTCCTCTCTCTCTCCCTCTCGCCGCCGCCTCCGCGTCCTTCCCTCCGCCGCCGCCCGGGGCGCCGAGCCAGACTATGGGTCCCAGGTGGGGGCTGAGCGGCGGCAGCAGCGCGGGCGGCCCGGTCACAGTGCGCACTGCAGCGGGGATGGAGGGGCTCAGTTGGCTGGTGGTTTTCTCTTGACATGGCTCCTGCCCGTGCTGCGAGCAGCGCCCCCGCCGCCGCCGCCTCTTCTGCCGCCGCCACCGCTCCGCCCGCAGGCTGCGGCTAGAGGGCCCGAGCCCCGCCCGAGCGTCGGTCCGTGAGTCCCGGTCTGCGCGGGGACAGGGAGGGCACTTCCCCGTCTCCCGCCCCCGTCCCAGCCGCCTCGGTTCCACCCCCCCGCCCCCTCGGGAGACCAACTAATGACCCCGCCCTAAACTAGCCAAACTCGGGAAACATGGTCTGTTCAACGTGAGCGCGAGCGAGCTTAATCCGGAATCCGGGAACTTCAGGGTGTTGGGGTTGTTTTTTTTGTTTTGTTTTGTTTTTTGTTTTTTAATTTTTTTTGAGGGGGGGGTGGGCTGTGCGTACCTTGAAAAGTAATTCATATTAACACAACTATTTTCTTTCTTTCCCACTGATCCTTCCCATTTACTCTCTCCCGCCTCCTCTACCCGGGCGGGAGTTGTTTCCACGATGAAATGAGTGAGAACCCGAGTGCTCCTGTGTCTCCCGTGGTGCGAGTGAGTCGCTGCCGCTGAAGGCAAAGGGTGGGGGTGGGACCTGGGCGGTGGAAGGCCGGTGGTCCCCGGGCGCTGCCTGGGATCTGGGAGAAGAGCCCACCGCTTTTGCCTCAGCAATGCTCGCAAGAAGATAAGTCGCGCTCCCCGCGATCTTGAACGGGGGCAGAGTCCGAGGGAAGGCTCCCTTGGGGAATGTAGGGCTCATTGCAGGGCTGGGGGCGTTGGGATCCCGGGCATTAGTCAGGTCCAGCCGCAGAGCCGGAGTAACTGTGCCATCGTACTGTAGCCCCCTTTCTCTCGGCCATCATGATCTTCCATGGGCGCAGCGTTAGCAGTCGCCTGAGGGTGAAAATGTGGGTGATGGGGAAGTTGGTCGTGACTCCGCTGTTTTTTCTCATGGCTCCTTTGGGCAACAGCTGTCCGCCCCCGGTATACACTGTAGTTGATTGCAGGGAAACCCTGGACCTCGCCCCTTCCTTCTCTACCGATTTTGCACTCTTCTCCTTGCTCACCACCAAGTATAATCAATAACAAGCACTGGCAATACACAGCAGTAGTGGAATCGGAAATAACTTCGGAATTGATTAGGTGCCGCAGCCATGGGTCTGGCCGGGTGAAGCCCAATTGGATATTTCGGTTTCGTCCACCTGCCCTGTTCCGGTGTTTTTTGAGGGGGGTAGGTTTGGGTTTTTCTTTCCCCCCGTTTTGTTTATAATTTTTTTTGTTTTGGTATTTGGAAAGCAGGGATCATTACACTTCCCCCCTCCCCGTTCCTTTTCATAATCCCTTCTCTAAAGAGGGGGAAGAAATCCGGATGGATTTGAAGGATTGGACTGGTGTCAGCTGTGTTTTATTGCACTCCTAAATCCTGATAATAGGCTTTTCATTGCCCCCAAAGCCTTTATTTTGGCATTTAAGCCAAATGCGTTTTCCAAAAAGTTAGTTCCAAGTATTTTCTCCTCTCTGTCTTTCCTTCCTCCCCTTCCTCTTTCCCCATATCCCCAACGTTATTGTCCAAACATGACTGGACAGCAGCTTTTGTTTCTTGACCCTGTAATATGACAGTCTGCTAATATTGCCAGAAGGTGCAGTTTTTGGGTTACAGTTGTGATTTTAGCTATTCAATCATATTAGCAGGAAAAAAAATGACTTGTTTCTGTTGTACTTGAGTCTTAAGAAAAAGTGCCCATAGTTTAGTGACAATTTCCAAAGGCTTTAGTACCACCTGTATTTCAAAATGGGGGACCCAAACTCCCGGAAGAAACAAGCTCTCAACAGACTACGTGCTCAGCTTAGAAAGAAAAAAGAATCTCTAGCTGACCAGTTTGACTTCAAGATGTATATTGCCTTTGTATTCAAGGAGAAGGTAATTTAAAGTTCTTAATGTGAATTAGCACAAGTGATTTTTGTAAGTGTATATTATGTTACCCTTAAATAACTGCGCGGTAGGTGAAAGAGTGGTTGCCAGAAGTCTACGGGCGCGCTCTACCTTGGACTTTACCGTGGATTCTCTGCACAAGCGGTTGCAGGGAGCTCCCCTGGAAGGCTGGAGGCGAGGTTTGGAAATACTCTAAAACTTAGTAGGATCCGGTTTTAGTTAACCTGGGGGAAGCAACGTGGTAAAACTCACATTTCTGTTTTACAGTAAATTTCATTTCTGTGGAGTTGCATAGAGAACATTATTAACTGAATTGAAGGATGGTCTAATGTATAAAGTAGGACGTTTGAAAGTGGTAAATTAGAATCACAATGATTATGTGCTGAAAGTAAGTAGTCTGTTCAACTTCTTGCTAAAGATACCTTTTCTCTTGATACAGTTAATGGCATATTGTCTTGTGTACACTTAAACACTTTAATTTTTAGGAACAACTAAAGACCGTAATGGTTAATTTGTGTTTAGAAGTGCAATTTATTAAAATTCAAAACACTTAGAAGTTTAAATTTGGGGTGGGGGTGGTGAACATAATCAGAATTAATTCCACCATTAAATAGCAAATAATTGTGAGTAGTCAAGGAGAACATGATAAAAGCATTTTTTTTTTTTTGCAACTTAAAATGGGCAGTTTCTTGAATGATCTGACATGAGATTAAGTTATGAATATAAGGAAATGCTGCTTTAATTTTTGCACTTAAGTTGTGAGCTAATTTCAGACCAGAAATAGATTTCATAGTGTGGCATCTATGTAACATTTGGAAGTTTCCCTGGTATTTGCCCCACTCTTAAAACCCTTAAAGTTTATCTGTGCACCATACTTTGGTTTTACTGTTCTTCGCTGCATTGTGTTTCATGGGTATTTTGGTTTTTATAAATTGACGATTTGCCACAACCCTGGATTGAGTAGGTCTATCAGTGCTGTTTTCCAACAGCATCTGCGCATTTCAGTCTCTGTCACATTGTTTTAGGCTTTTTTAATCAGTGTGTTTGTTACGGTGATCTGCGATCAGTTATTACCACTTGCTGAAAGCTCAGGGGATCGTTAACGTTTTTTAGCACTATTTTTCAATTAAGGTATGTATGGGGTTTATTTGACATAATGCTTACTGCACATTTAATAGACTACAGTGCAGTGTAAACATAATTTTTATATGCCCTGGGAAACCAGAAAATTAATTTGACACGCTTTTACTGTGGCATGAGCTTTATTGCTGTGGTCTGCAACTGAACCCATGGTGTCGCCAAGGTATGCCTGTATTTAAGAACGCTCTTGGCTCCTGGAGTATAGCATTGCGAAGTGGTTTCAGAGTGGTTTGTTTTGCAGTGATTACCCCAAGATTGGGCAGTATACCTGGGATTTATTTTCCATTTTGCCTTTTTGTTAACATGTTGACTGCACAATTGAGAAGATCTGATTTTAATTGAAGGTTCAGCAGAAATAAATCCAGGGTATACGTGGTGAGGTTAGTTCTTTTATTTAATACAGAAGATGCCCCAAGTTATGCCATCTCATTTTTAACACCATGACAATCTGTGTTTACTCTGAATGGACAGGGCCCAGGTAGTTGTCCTGAGTCCTTCATGAATTTTATAACCTAAATTGATGAACACTTGGTCACAAGTAAATTTGAAACTCAATTTGGTAGTCTTTTTTCCCCCTTGTTTCATCTATTGACACTTGTTACATAATATCTAAAAGCAGTAATGGTACTTGACTCTTTTAAGGAGTTAAAAAACAGCAATTTGTACAGCTTCGTCTTTAAACTGCTGAGATTTTAATTTACCTGTATGTAGAGTCAGATAAATGAAAGTACATCAAGAGTAAATCATTTTTTTTTTAAGCGTTAGATGTGTCTATTGGTTGTCTCTCACCGTGTTTAAGAAATATTAATGTTAAAAATAAGTTACCTGTTACGGATATCGTAAAAGCGTGCAGTAAAACATTCTGATTATAGCCTGCTTGTGTGTGGTGGAGTCCTGGGGGTTGGAGGAAGAACAGAAGGGTCCATCTATTTGAGAATCTGGCTTTTCATTATAAAGAGATACTTCAGTTAATAATTTTGTTGAGTTAGAATAAGGGTACGTGATATTGTAATATGAACTGTGTGTTAAAAGACAGTGTGCTATTAGTGGCTTAATAACACCTTTCTTTTACTTTTAGAAGAAAAAATCAGCACTTTTTGAAGTGTCTGAGGTTATACCAGTTATGACAAATAACTACGAAGAAAATATCCTGAAAGGTGTGCGAGATTCCAGCTATTCCTTGGAAAGTTCCATAGAGCTTTTACAGAAGGATGTGGTACAGCTCCATGCTCCTCGATACCAGTCTATGAGAAGGGTAAGTTCTGTTTTTCAGTCTTGACTAAGTTTTTTCAAGTTAAACTTGCATTTTTCCACCCTAAGAATGGGTAGTTACTATTGGCGTGAGTCCCTTTAAAAGTTGACTTCAGGGGCGCCTGGGTGACTCAGTCGGTTGAGCGTCTGGCTTTGCTTCAGGTCATGATCTCGAGGTTCGTGGGTTCGAGCCCCGAGTTGGACTCTGTGCTGACAGCTCAGAGCCTGGAGTCTGTCTTCGGATTCTGTGTCTCCCTCTCTCTCTGACCCTCCCCTGCTCACGCTGTGTCTGTCTGTCTGTCTCTCTCAAAAATAAAACATTAAAAATTTAAAAAAAAAAAAGTTGACTTCAAATAAAACATGGATAACTTTTGCGTGTGGTATTCTGATAGTGTTGTGTCTTTTTGCTGTGAATAATGTTTTATATTACTGTTCATTGGATTTTCTTTTTGGGGAGAGAACTGACATCCTGCTCCTTGTAAATAAGAAAGTAGAAGGAATTACTGCCTTCAGCCTTCTAAACTTTTGCAACTCTTTGGAAATCAGCATGAACATACTTGAACTAACTGATCCCCACAATTAGTGGGGGGGGGGTTAGAAAGAACCATGTACTGATCTGAAAGGTTTATTGGCCTTTGAAACTTAATACACTAGACTATGATAATAAGGAACAAGAATGGAGAAGATAGTTTACTGTAAGTATATAATAAAAATACCAGGAGAGCTTTACTTAAGTATTAACTAGGTTCTGCTTTTGAAAAATGGAAATAAAAATACGGGGACTTAACAGAAAAATCAGCTTGAGTTGGAGTTTGCACCATGTGCTGATTAATTTAGGTCTTGATAAAAGGAACATTGGACGGAGTATGTGGACTCTACAAGATAAAGATTAGAAGTAGGCCCTGGGCCGGTCAGATTGTGTACTGTCCTATTACTCTTGCCTCTTAATAGATAAAATGATACATCATGGACCTTCTGTAGTTGTAAAGTGTTTCTGTAATCCTATTAATTTGTGACATTCATTGCTTGTTACAGCTTTGTTTCTTTGAAAGTAATTTTTTTTTCTTTTGGTCATTTTATAGGATGTAATTGGCTGTACTCAGGAGATGGATTTCATTCTTTGGCCTCGGAATGATATTGAAAAAATTGTCTGTCTCCTGTTTTCTAGGTGGAAGGAATCTGATGAGCCATTTAGGCCTGTTCAGGTATTTTATTCTAAGTGTGGTGTTCACCTAAGTGAGTTAATAGGACCTAACTTAAGAAATTTTTTAAGAATATGCTTTCTAATCAGTTTTAACTCATGAGTTAATCTCATCTGTTTGAATATTGTGATGCAAGAGGAGAAAGCATTTGGGTGACAATCTCTTGAGAACAAAAGGTGGTCCTAACTACCCCAGTGTGTCTTTGAAATACCGGCCAGAGAAAACCTTTCAGGGTAGATATTTGTTGATTTACAGAGGGGCCCGTGATTGAACTTCAGAAGATCTCTTCTCTGAAATAGTACTCCCAAAATAGTACCCCTAACCATCTGGTTCTCAGAGGAGTCTGATCTAAGAAACGAGTTAAGAAATCCTTTTCTAAAAGTAGACTTGTATATAAACTATATAAGAGAGAAGTAAATCTGGTAGTGGTGGTGAAGTAATCTTCCTGGACATCCTACTTTTGACTTGTCACTTGAGGTCCTAGACAGTTTCTAGTGTTGAAGAGTACTTGCCCATTTGGCAGTGATCCTGATTTTATGTATAGTACCTTTGTATGCATTGGAGAGAGTACAGTAATCGTCACTAGCATGCTAATATGGTTAGTTCTAGGTCAGGTATGGCTAACTTTTATTCTACATGTATGTATATTTCATATATACATTGATCATATTTTTATAATAAAAATATGAAAATTATCATTGAAAAAATTTGCATTTATCCATTCCTATGGAGTATCTTTATGGTGCTTTTGTGTACGATAGACAAATTGGTATGCTCCCCCTGTCCCATGGTAATGTTGTACCATCAGCTCAAATAAATTATGGTTTCTTTTTCAAAGATTCCGTTGACAGAAATAAGTTCTAAAGATAACATATAGCCTTAAATATGGGTAAAAGTATTGTGTATTCATATTTTCCTTCAATGGACGATACCTAACTCACTGAATGTGTTGGAGAATGGAAGTTGAGTGTGAAAAGCAGGAAGAGCAGGGATGATGGGGCATGTTTGTAGTTATCAGCGCAGGTCATACACATCACCTGTAACTGCTCTCCAGAAGTACCAGAATTTGAAGCAGGCTCCAGGCTCTGAGCTCTCAATACAGAACCCAACGTGAGGCTCGAACCCACGGACTGTGAGATCATGACCTGAGCAAAGTCGGATGCTTAACCGACTGAGCCACCCAGGCGCCCCTCCTTGTATTTTTAAAAATTTCCAATACTGTTCTGTTACCCTCCGAGACTTTGGGACAGTTGTGTTAAAATAGTCTTGCCTCAAGTTAAGTACTACTTTTTTAAATAGTGGTGTTTGAGAGTTGACTGTGCTAGGCTGTCTCCTGAATATATACATTTAATCTTCATCCTTGTAATAACTATGCAGACAGGAGCCTCCTTGTGCAGAGGAAGCCACTGAGGCAGTTGGAGATGAGGTGAACAGCCCACGGTCACGCAGCTTAGTGGCTGTCAGGACGTAAATCCTGTAAAGCTTGTGGTCTGAATTTGCTACTCTGTACTGTGGGGAGTGCCCTGTTTTATAAAAACCTGAGATTGTGGACTGAAGATAAGCAACTATATAGGATAGAAGTTACACCGTGTAAGTTTAGAGTTCAACCGCAGGAAACAAGTTAATGGTGTAAAGATGAACTTACTTCCCCTGTAATTTAAAATAAATGAGTATCATGAATGAAGTCTTAAATAGAAATTACTTAGTTCTTGAGGTAAATGAAAGAAGGAAAGGTAAACTTTAACTTGAAGACCTTTTTTGTTTTTTTGATTCTTTGACTCTTGAAGTACTTTAAAGTTTGAATAGTAATGAGATTTATTGGAAACCCGAGTAAAGATTGTTTTTTAGTAACAAGTTCCTACTATATTCAGAGTACGAGGAGGTACACGTAATTTAAAATCTCTTTTTCTTCCTCTTTAGCCCTAACTGCTCTTGCTGCATTAGTTCTTCATCACAGTAGTCACGTATTTTGTTACTTCTGGGCATTGCTTTCATGCTGCTTATTAGAGTTTTCTTTTTGGTGGGAACTATTCCTTCCCAAATCTTAGTTTATTCAATAGGATAGAATTGAAATGCCATAGAAATAATAGAAGCCCTTTTTCGTGCCCTCCCTGGTACTCCCCATACTGGAGTGAATACTTTGAACAGTTTCTTTTTTTTTTTTTTTTAATGTTTATTTTTGAGAGAGAGAGGGACACACAGAATCCGAAGCAGCCTCCAGGCTCTGAACTGTCCAGATAGGGCTTGACACAGGGCTTGAACTCAAGAACATGAGTTCATGACCTGAGCCGAAGTTGGATGCTCAGCTGACTAAGCCAGACTCCCCACTTGCTTGAACAGTATGGTAATTTTGACACATTTGTGCTTAATGTTGGTCCTGTTTCCTGGAATGGCATTTTCCAAATTACCTTTGTGCTTTCCCAGGGAAGCTTACTGTCCCCTCTCAAGGCCTGCTGCACAGTCACTTGCTAATACTGCCTACAGTGCCTGCTTTGTTAATATTTATCCCTTCTTCAACTAGCACTTTGAAGATAGGAACTCAGTTAAGGGTTTTACAAATAACCTCCTCTTACTCTAGGAAAGAGTTGAAGCAAGTTAGGTTTTATATTTGCATGTGCTTGTCCTTCTGAGCTATGTAAGAGCCTTGAATAACCTTATTCATATTTTCACATTCATACTTTTCATATCCATAAATATTTGAATTTGTGCAGCGGTACACTTGAATATCATATTTACACATAACAATGTGGGGGTGGCGTATCATGTTATGGCTTAGAAGAGAAGCTAGGTCGTAAATTCTAGAATGCAGGAACTGAGGATTTTTCCATGTTAGTATCTCCTACTGTCTTGACATAAGAGAATAAAAGTTGTTTGAGTCAAGTAGACAGACTTTACAGTCTTTTTTAAAATAATTGAACATTATCTAAATAGATTCTTTAAGGTTTCTCTGCTTTTTGAATTCTCCGTTAGCCTGGTTGTTTCACCCAGCACTTAGTCCCTCCACAGACATTTTGTGGGAGGATGGAGCTGGTCTTCCTCATGTTAAAAGACTAAAAGGATGTTATGATTTGGGAAAATAACTTCTTCCTAAATTAAAATTTTTTTTCATCTGAAAAACCCACATAAAAACATCTTTAAAATTTTGAGGGGTTCATATGTCCTCAAATTCATCTGTGTCAGGACTGGACACACCTTTCAGGTGTGGGCTTTACGTATCATTTAATCCTCAGCCGTCCTGCTGGGTTAGAAGCTGAGCAGAAGCTGAAGTTTAGAAAAGTTAGGGGATGTGTACAAGTCACAGAAGTAGTGAGATGTGCAGCCAGGATGGGAATACATTTCTTCACAAAAGCCACATGTAGTGTGTTCTTCATAATAAAGGGAGGGGAGGTGTCATTGCGCTTAATTAAAATGTTTCGTTGTGGGGCACCAAAATGCTATGTTGGGAGTCTTGAGCCACGTAGGTTTGAAAATCTAGTTTTATAGAATTTGGCCTAAAATCACTGAAAATTAGGATCTAGTCACTCTGATGCAGACTTATTCTTGAAGATCAAATTCTGTAATGGAGTGCTATTCATTAGAACTTTCTGTGATAAAGGAAATGCTGTGTATCTCAACAGACTGTTCAGAATGGTGGCCACTGGCCACATGTGATTATTGAGTATTTGAGATGTGGCTAGCGTTTGTGAAGGACTGAATTTTAAATTGCATTTAATATATTAAATTTGAGTAGGCACAGTTGACTATCATTTTGGACAGCACAACTATATGCCTATTGATGCGGTAGATGTTTCAGGTAGGCTAATGTCCTTGTAGTTATGTGTAAATGTTTGTTAATTAGGCCAAATTTGAGTTTCATCACGGTGACTATGAAAAACAGTTTCTGCATGTACTGAGCCGCAAGGACAAGACTGGAATTGTCGTCAACAATCCTAACCAGTCAGTGTTTCTCTTCATTGACAGACAGCACTTGCAGGTAAGCTTTTTTTAAATTTTAATTTTAGGGTTTTTTTTGTTTTGTTTTTGTTTTGCTTCTTAACTCACTTAAAATGCTTATTTGTTAGGGACGCGTGGGTGGTTCAGCAGGCTAAGCGTCTAACTCTCAGTTTTGGTTCAGGTCGTGATCTCACAGTTTTGTGAATTTGAGCCATGTGGAGCCTGCTTGGGATTCTCTGTCTCCCTCTCTGCCCCTCCCCACTTGCTCGCTCTCTCTCAAAATAAATAAACTTTAAAAAAAAAAAAACTTACTTGTTAGCAAACAGGTTTTTTTTTAATGTTTATTTTATTTTTGAGAGACAGTGAGTGCAAGTGGGGGAGGGACAGGAAGAGAGAGGGACAGAGGATCTTAAGCAGGCTCTGCACTGGGATAGCAGAGAACTTGATGTGGGGCTCGAACTCACAAACGGTGAGATCCGGCTAAGCCACCCAGGCGCCTCAGCAGACTGTTCTCCATACGTGTTAATGAATTGTTTTGCCACTTAAAAGCTGCATTATTTTTTAAATTACTTAAAAATCAAGATATTCTGGGCCTCGCCCTAGAACAGTGGTTACCTACCATATGGTTGCTGCAAATTACAACTGCCTGGGGGCTTTTAAAGGCCAGATTCTAGTAAACTCCAGTACACTCAAAACAGCGTTTTAAGAAAACCTGCAGTAGAGCTTTTTGATGTTAAGTATGGTCAACAGATCATAGCAGATTCTTAAATATGTAGATTCTCAGGCCCTACCCCAGTCCTACTCGATCAGAATCTATGTCTTGAACAAAATGCTCAGGTGGTTAGTAACACACATTATGCTTTGAGAATCTCTAGCTTTAGATCTTTTAAATAAAAATCTGGGGGCGCCTGGGTGGCTCAGTTCGTTAAGTGTCTGATTTTGGCTCATGTCATGATCTCACGGTTCTTGAGTTCAAGCCCCTTGTCAGGCTCTGTGCTGACAGCTCAGAGCCTGGAGCCTGTCTTCAGATTCTGTGTCTCCCTCTCGCTCTGCCCCTCCCCTGCTCATGCTCTGTTTTTCAAAAATAAATAAACTTAATTTTAAGAAAATTATTAAGAAAACTGAAGGGATAAAATACATCTGTATTTAAAAGATCCAAATGTGTTTTAAATAAGCACAATTTAAGCAATGCAGGTATTCCTGATTGTTTTTTTATTCTGTAGAACATTATCTCCTCAACCTAAACCTGAGTATCATGATACACTTAGAATTTATAACAGATGTTTTGTTATTATCCTTTAAAAATAGCATCATTTTAATTACCATTCATTCACCAAATGAGTGCATACTGCTGCGTGCCGGGTGCTGTACAACAGTGGACACAATAGACAGCAGCTCTGTCATCGAGGACTCCCGTGGCGTGGTGGGGGAGGCCCAGCAGTAGGGAAGTTCAGTACGCAGTTCACCAGTGAGGAGTGCTGAGAGAAAGGGGTGTGGGTGTGTCCGCTCTTGGGTAGGAATTCTGAGATGGTGTCACCAGAGAAGGCCTCACCGGGAAGATGATTTAGAAGAGTATTTGTGATACTAATTCTGCATTATAGAACATCATTTATTTTTATTAGAGAGTCTGACAGTAAAAAATACGAAGGCGAATCATACTGCTACCTTTGAGGAGCTGAAGACTCCGTAGGAAGATTACTTGTTGACTTTGTGTCTTGTAAGAACATTTTTAAATACAAATGATACAGGTACAAGTGGGAACTGTGGGAAGAAAGTTCATTTCAGTGGAGGCATTTCCTAAAACTAACAGAAAAACCGAATGACTTGGGTGGGTGTTGGGGGTTTTCTTCATCTTTACCTTAGCTCTCCTATGGTGGCTATTTTGAAGTTTATTTTTCCTTTTTATTTACTTGTAGTGTACTTCCGTTTGAGTAACTTATTGAGATAATACCGGATAGCAGGCTGTTGACTTATATTACGGAATCCACAACAGAGATTGAGAAGAGTGTAAGCTGAGGAGAGGGGCTGTGGGGAGAGAGAATCATAAGCAGGCTTCACACTCAGCTCAGAACCCGATGCAGGGCTCAGGGCCAAAACCCTGGGATCATGACCTGAGCTGAAATCAAAAGTCACACTCTCAACTGACGGAGCCAACCAGGTGCCCCTATTATCGTGTGCATATATAGATTAATAATACAGAAATGGCTAGTGGCTTGAAGGAGTAACTTTGCTAAGTAAGTTGTCTTCTGTTTCATATCAAGGTCAGATGTTTATGCTTGATGAAGCAAATAGCTTGAATCCTTTTAATGAAAAAATTGTAAGCTTGTCAACTAAGTTGTCGTAGGTAGGTAGGGTGACCAGCAGTCTCTCTGTCTGGAATGCCCAGATTTGTGCATTGAAAGTCCCAAATCCTAGGAACCTGAATCCTGGGCACTGCCATGGCTGGTGTTAACGCTCACCATAGATGCATCTGGTCTTCAGTGCTCTTAGGTGCCTCTCACTCAGGCTGTTCCTGGTCTTCCTGACCTGGAGCTGTGTGGCCATAGTTGGCCCATTAAGAGAAACGAGGGACCTGACAGGATGGCAGACACAGCGGTTTAGGTGCCAGCCTCAAAGAGCTGGGCGAGCGTGAGCTCCTCTCATCTTCACAAGAGCCCTGGGAGGCGTAGATCTCATTACTCCCATTTTAGAGCTGAGGAAACTAAATTACTTGTTCAAAATCATCTAGCAGAGATCTTATGTCCTTCATCATAATACAAGATGTATGAAAAGAGCTAGACCAACTGATAATTTTGGAGGGAAATGTGGTGGAGAGGCACGTGCCTAGAGTCTGGGTTCTCATCCACATGCAGCCACTTACTGGCTATGAAATCTTGAACAGGTAACTTCTGTGAGCGTGGTTTTTTTGTTAAATTGAGCAGATGATATTCGTAAGGTGGTTGTAGCATTTAAAATGAAAAAAATAGGGGCACCTGGGTGGCTCAGTCGGTTAAGCGTCTATTTGTTTCGGCTCAGGTCATGACCTCGTGATTTTGTGGGTTCGAGTCCCACGTCGGGCACTGCACTGGCAGTGTGGAGCCTGTTTGGGATTCTCTCTCTGCCCCTCCCAACTCATTCACTCTCCCCCCCCCCGCCCCAAAATAAATAACCTTAAAACATTTCTTGAAAGTGAAAAAAACGTATGTGCATTATATGGTTTATTTATATATATAGGCTGCTCTTTTTAAAGGTGCTGTAGTGAAAAGAACTTTGACGGTGGGCGGGTCTGGGTTTAGATTCCGTCTTCCACTGACTAGCAGTGGTGATCTGTAAAAGCACCTAGCACTCTTGGCATAAGTTAGATGTTAGTAACTATTTTTTTTATGTTTTATTTTTTGGGAGAGTGAGCTGGGGAGGGGCAGAGACAGTGGGAGAGAGGATCCCAAGCAGGCTCTGCACAGTCAGCACAGAGCCCAACGCAGGTTTCGAACTCACGAACCGGGGAGATCATGACCTGAACTGAAATCAAGAGTTGGATGCTCAACTGACTGAGCCACCCAGGGGCCCCTAGTAACTGCTTTTTAAAAATAATACTTAAGAGTTTTATTTTTCTGGTAATACTTTTGCTTTTCTTCCAGTCCTTTACCCCAGGTTATGCTTCAGTCTCTTTTTTTCTACTCCTAACTTCCCCTCACTTGTACTATGACACATTTTTTGTCTTTGTGTACACGGACTGTGACTTCAGATCTCTATTTAGATCTGTCTCTATGGCCTTTAACCTTAATTTCTTTTAACAAGTTGTCCATGGTCGACTTTTCTGGCTTTCAATTTTTTGTTTTGAATAAACTCTCTAGACATGTGTTTAGTTTATAATCATGTTTATTTTTTATTTTATATGGCAAGGTTTTGTCTTCCTGACTAGACTGTGGTCCCTGTGGGTACAGACCATAATTTATTCCCTTAATCTGTGTGCTTTAGTCCTGTGTCCATAAGTGCTTAGTAGAATTGTGGGAGATTGACTTCATGTGACAGTTTATCGGTCCTGTAAACGTCGTCTTTATTAAGATTATTAAAATGATTTCCCTTCCAGACTCCAAAAAACAAAGCTACAATCTTCAAGTTATGCAGCATCTGCCTCTACCTGCCACAGGAGCAGCTCACCCACTGGGCAGTGGGCACCGTAGAGGATCACCTGCACCCCTACCTGCCGGAATAGAGGACTGGCCAGCCAAGTGGAGGCGATCAGAGAGTGCAGCAGCAGTTTGTTTTCTTGTTTTCTTACACTTTATTTCAGAGTTTAAAGAAAATGGACTCATGCACAGAACACTATGCATTTTTGAAACTTGTTCATCCTGGATTTTTTTTTTTTTTAAATTGTGTCTCAGAACTGAAAACCAAGTAGGTGTCTTCTGCACGGACTGTGTGAAAGGAGCTGCTCTGCACGTTTGCTGCACTGCATCAGCATCTGCTAAAAATGTGAAACGGAAGGACCGTGTACACTGAAATGCTTACATGTATCTGAAAGCACAAGGTGATACTCATTTTTGATGGTCTTTCCATTTGTGCTGGTTTTTGCCTCTCTGACCTCTGTCATCAGTATTTAGAGGGTGAGACATGAATGTAAAAGGTATACATAATATTTAAAGAGACCGAATAGCTTTGCCGTAATCACCGTTGTTCCAGAGCACTGTCAGATTCATTCAGTGACCACAAGTGGTTGTTTAAAAAAAGTAAAATAAAACACAACCACGGGAAAGAAATCGTTTAAGAAAAAAAAAAAAAAAAGCATCTCATTGTAGGCATTCTTGCCTCCTGTTTTACTGGGCCATGTTTGTTTCCTGGTACTCATAAATGTATGTATTTTATTTCCAGATCTCTTTTCCCAAGTTGTTGTTATAAAAGTATTCTGCCGAACGTGGGTTCGGTCAGACACATGGAAGCAGACCTGGAGTCTGAGCAGCGAGCAGCTGTGAGACTGACAAGTCCACTCGTGGCTGCAGAAACCATGCTAGGGAGAGGATGTTCCTTTTTGCTTTTTGCTTTTTGGTTTTAAAGAGAAGAGGTCTTTATTACAAAGAAAATGCAGTGAATTGTGCAGAAATAACTGGTTTCTACATCATCCTAAAGGAAAACTTAGGAGGGTTTCTTGGAATAGAAAAAAGTTACTAAAGTTGGGATCTTAAATTGTTTAAAAACAAAACATTGAGTGTCAAAGCTCTAAAAGCAGAACTCATTTAGTGCAATGAACATAAGGAAAGACTACTGTATAGTTCTTTTTCTTTTTACTGAAGAAAAGCTTTGCTTACGGCTTGCACACTTTTATGGGTAAATCTGAATGATCGTACTCCTTTGGAGTAGAACTTAGTGCTTACTGGTTTCCAATTGTATTTAGCTTCTGGTTGGAATTTGAAAAAAAAAAAAAAATGAAAACCTAAATAAAATAGGTGAAAGTTCCCTGACTATTCAGGTGAATACACAAAACGTTGAAGTGGTAACTTTTTTTCCCAAGCCGCTGGGTAGGTGTTACTGATGACCTTGGGGGTTATTTTACAGTCCATGGTACACAGTAAATTCAGGACAGAAAACTGCAGTTTTGTTTGTAATTTCAAGAATAGGAATCAAAGACATTTTGTAAGCTTGAACAGCTATCAGGTTGGCCTTGTTCCTCGCTTAATGGAAAAGAAAAGTATTTTTTAAAGTAGGCTCCACACCGAGCGTGGGGCTCGGACTCCCCACCCTGGGGTCATGAGGTGCATGCTTCACAAACTGAGCCAGCCAGGCACTCCCAAGAAATAGTCCTAATTTCAAAATGCTTTCACATGTGTCCTCAGCAACTGAAAATTTAGAAGCTACTTGAACTAATGGCTTTGAATGTTTATCCTAGCCAGGTCCTGCTTGAGGCTCTGGTCTCACAAGCCTAAGTGGAAAGAGTTACAGAGGTTTGGTAACTTGCCCAGGCTCACATCCCAAGTGGGGAAGATTTAAAACCGGGCTGGCTGACTCTGTACTATGTTGAATTATACTTGTAAGTCAGTTTTAAGTTTTTATTTCAGAGTAAATTTAGAGAAGTTGTAATATAGAAAACTCCTGTATAACCTTCACCTGTCTTAGCCACATTCCTTCTCCCCCCCCCTTTTTCTATACATATATTTATACATCTTTTCTGAACGACTTGAGCATTTGGTACATACGTCACAGGTACGTCTTTATTTCTTACTTCTGGTGCGTCAGCTCATGTCCCAAGAACAGGGGTGTTCTAGATGGAACACGGTAAAGTTAACCAAACACCTTCATCTGTCCATATTCCGGTTTTAAGTGTCCTAATGTCCTCACGTCTTTTTAAACTGTTGCATGTAGCTGTCACGTCTCTAATCTCTAATCTGAAACAGGTTCTTAGTCTTTGTTTAATGACCTTGACATTTTTGAAGAGTAGGCTAATTTTTTTTTAATATAAAGTGTTTTTAATTTTGCATTTAAATGCCGGTACTTCACGGTTAAATTTGGGATTATGCATTCTGGCCAGCACCCAATTTAAGTGACCTTACTCAAGTTAGTATCCAGAAGTGCACTGTCCAGTTGCTTTCGTTGATGTTAACTTTGGTCAAGGTGGTGGCCTGTTTCTGCATTGTAGTGACTGTGGGG
>CM053577.1:137867955-137897613 GCA_028646485.1 Cryptoprocta ferox | reverse complement strand
CCCTCCTAACTCGGCCATAGATTATTTTAGACCTAAATGTTGTGGGTTCAATTCCTTTTTCTCCAAGCTGCATAGTTTGCATGCCTCTTGCCATTTTAACTTGAACACTTGCTTACTTTCAAGCACAAGAAATGTTCATGTCAATTTCCCTATTTCACCCCCCTAGCCTTGGAACCAGCTATTTTCCCCAAGGAGCCCAGGTTCCTTTTAGAGAGAAATATTAGAAATCAACAACTGGGTGCCCTGTGTGCTTCCTGCTAGGAGGAAGTCGGCTGCTGTTCTTTGAGCACAGATCGGCATTTATTCTTAAACGGAGAAAGGATACTCGGCCTTTAACTGTTGGTAGTGTTTCCAAATTTATTTAAAGTTGCTTCCTTTCTTTTTGATGTTTAGTTAATGAAATGTTCAGAAGACCCCATGATGCAGAAATGAAACATTAAGAATGCCATGATCAAGAGAA
The DNA here is from genome assembly GCA_028646485.1 of Cryptoprocta ferox. Taxonomy (NCBI): domain Eukaryota; kingdom Metazoa; phylum Chordata; class Mammalia; order Carnivora; family Eupleridae; genus Cryptoprocta; species Cryptoprocta ferox. The sequence continues at coordinate 137,897,153 of CM053577.1, read as the reverse complement.
CTTGAGAAATGGACTAAGGGATTTGTGATTTAATCTTTCTGATCCCATTTTTTGGTCTGCATGGTTTTACTCTAGGTACTAGAAAAGGGGGTAATAGTATGTTTTTCTCCCTGCCCTAAATACAGAATATGCCATGTTTTTCTCCCTGCCCTTAATACAAAATATGCTAGTCCTATAAACTTTTCCTTTTTTTTTTTTTTTAAGTTTATTTTGAGAGAGAGAGCGAGCGAGTGGGGGAAGGGCCAAGAGAGGGAGGGGGAGAGAATCCTAAGCAGGCTCTGCACCATCAGCTTGAAGGCCAACGCAGGGCTCCAACTCACAAACCACCAGATCATGACCTGAGCTGAAATCGAGAGTTGGATGCTTGGCTGAGCCACCCAGGCACCTCAATAAATTGTGTTCTCAGAGGAAAACCGCACATCTGTTGGACTATTTCCTATATCACCTATGTGCTTTGCCTCAGACTTCCTTGAGGACTATTTTAGGCTATATGGCTCAATCTATTTTATTTTCCCATATGGGCTATGTTTCATCTATTTTGAAGTTCCATAATCTTGAAACTGGGTTTTTAAAAATGTAGCAGTTACTTTAAGAGCTGAGAAGGACATAAATTCACAGCTTAACTCTGTATTTCCCAAAGAACTTAAAATAGCTTAATATTGGACTTTAGTTTTAAGGTAATCTCATTTCAAAATGGTCTGGCTAGCATCTTTGCTTTACCTGAGTTTTCAGAGACCCTTTCAGCTAAGAATGTTTTCATCCAATTATCATACATAGAAGATTAACAAACTGAAGATGTTTAAGGATGAAAAGTGTCTCACTCAATGTCTATGTCATTTTCCCCAAAGAAAAGATTCTTCACTACTTCTGGTTGTGCTAATTTATTTTGAAAGTTACATTTGTTCAAGTCAAATTTACGCCTGGTGTTCGCTGTTGAATTTCTTCAGGAAATTGTTCTGTTGTTCTGGGCTTCCCAGGTGTTTCGTGTGTCTGCCTTGTGCTACTAATGTTCCTGTGGCCTTCTTCGTCACATCCACGGAGGTAAATGCAAGGGTTTTCCCTTGCTTCAGAACATGTGCTGTTATCACTATATCTTCTCCTATTTTAGCAGGTGACATGTACCTTGAGGGGAAACAAATATAGTTAACAGCAAATAATTTATTAAAATTCTCTATTTTTGAAAGAGCAAACGCAGGCACATGAGTGGGGGAGGGGCAGAGAGGGGGACAGAGGATCTGAAGCAGGCTCTGCTCTGACAGCAGAACTCTCAAACCCAGATAATAACCTGAGCCAAAGTTGGATGTTCAACCAACTGAGCCACTCAGGTGCACCTTAAAATTTTTTAAAGCGGGAAGTTGTGTGCACCTCTCAACATTCCTCTTAAATGTTGCTTAGTTTCCTGTTGAAAGTAGTTTAAGGATAGTGCCCATAAGTTTTCTGTCCTATCAGATTTGAATGGCTGGTCTTGACCAAATTCATCTTCCCATTCCATATCCATACAAGTTTCTTTTTCCATGAATATGAGAAGGGGTTCCCCACACACACACACACACACACACACACTTAAGTTTCATCTTTGCTATTTATTTGGGGCTGGTGAAAGATTTTCTCCAGCTTTTATTCTCCTTAATGTCCTGAGTGATGGGTTACTGGTGTCTGTCTACAGAGTAGGTTCTCCCTTACCTGCGGTTTGACTTTTCATAGCTTGAGTGACCTGTGGTCCAGAAAGCAGCAGATGGTTCTGATCTATTGTCAGAAGGTCAACAGTGGCCTAATTAACGCTGCACCCCTGCCTACTTCTTTCCCTCACTGCATCTCCTGCTGTAGGCATTTCCTCCTCTCCCGTCCTCACTAGAAGGGTGAGTACAGTATAATAAGGTAGTTTAAGAGAGCGACCACATTCACATAACATTACTGTATATTACGCTCATTCTGTATTATCCTTGTTAATCTTACTGTGTACTGTGCCTAGTTTATAAAGTAAATGGTATCACACGTATGTGTGTGTGTGTATATATATATAGGGCTCAGTACCACCCACGGATTCAGGCATCCACTGGGGGTCTTGGAACATATCCCCACGGTAAGGGGACTACTGTATCTCCTATCAATATTTAGAATTCACTCAACTGCACTTGAGTAAATTCTGCACTTTACTGCACTTCAAACGATTTAATGTGAGAACTATAAGGAATTAACACGAGCTCCTTAGAATGATGATGAGCCGTATACATTTTTTAAGAGCAACACTTCCTATCTTATTCATAAGTTGTCATTTCTTTTTGAAATATTGACAGTAAACCTTTGAGACTGTGTTTCTGTTCAAGTGGTGGGTCCATTTTTGAAGCTCAGGCAGTTCTTGATGGAAGCAATGTCTGACTAAAGAATCTTCAGGCTTACGATAGCAGCAGTAGGATCTCAGAAGATCCCGAAATGCAGTGCCAGGTTTGAAGATCTCCGCTCTGGGTAGAGGCTCCCAAGGCCATGTAGGGTCACCAGCGGGTCCCACCCCTGCTCACGGAGTAAGGTAAGGGCTGCCGAGCGTGCTCAGCAGGACGGCGAACGGAAGCTGTTCTTCCTGTGGATCTTTCAAGAGCGTTTGCCCCTTGTCCTGGAATCTGCGAAGGGCACCCTCCATTTACTTCCACGGTAAAGAAGGGCTGAATTTTAAGTGAGCCTAATAAAAGCTTTAGATTGTTTAAAAATCGGATTAACGTTACTTCCATTGCCCTCATGTTGCATAACCGTGGCTGTCCTGTGCCCCCAGTAAGAATCACTCCTGTGTGGCGCAGGCAGAAAAAGCAGTCGTCCTGAAATGAAACCCCCGCGCCCTGCGTTCCAGGGACCGGACTGGCACTAGTACTAGTTAATACTGGAACTGGATCTTTTACATCACGAAACCTCTGACCCCCCCCTGCGGGCATTTGCACCAGTGCCAGCCTGACCTCTGGGGCGCTGCTCCCTGATCACGTAGTTTATGCCTACCAGCCTGTCAGCAGCTGCAGGCAGAGGTCGAGGTCGGGATTGCAAAACTGGATACGTGCTCACCCTGTTACGAGGCAGTGGCCATGCGTACTTATGAAGGTTTATCCAACTTTGAATTTCATTCAGGCTTTTCTCTATAGGCACTAACCCAACTCTCCTAAGACATCTGTACAAGCGGCACTTTTCAGGACTGTGGGAAATGGTTACGAGTCGGGAGTTTTTTCCCAACGGGTGTACATAATAGAAGCGAAATGTCTGCTTTCTTGAGTGTTTAGGGCATCACCCCTTCCCTCCGGTACATACATACACACAAGCATTTGGCAATCAGTTGCTCTAATTCTTGATTCTAAGGCTCTTGGATATTCTGGGCACCTCTATACTTGCACTTAAGGATGATCAGCTCAGGCACCTCAAGTTTTATTTATGTTAGAAATGTATTAAGAATCGTTGTTTGAAGTGAGTTTTCACGTTAAAGTATTTGTACAGTTTGGATACGTACGTTATGTTCATGTCGATACTGACTCCTGCTGCTCCCCTTTCTGTGGATATGAGAGCCAGCGTTGATATGGAATCCACCAAGGTGGCTGTGAAACCCCCGTGAAGAGTGCCATACGAATTGGTGTGGTCGTTGTCTACTTTCATTTCACAAATCAGTTTCCCAGGGGTAGCAGAGACCAGAGTCACCTAAGTGTAGAAGAAAAAAAAGAATTTTGAACATTCTTTGGTATTAGGAAAGCCCAAACAGCCCATCAAGAATTGTCCGATTAAACTGAGTCACCCCAGGGGCTCCTGGCTGGCTCGGTTGGTGGAGCGTGAGACTCTTGGTCTCGGGGTTGTAAGTTTGAGCCCTGTGTTGGGTGTAGATTACTTAAAAAATAAAATCTTAAGCTAAGTCACCCCAAAACAGTTGATTAGATATTCAAATAAGTTGCCATTCTCTCTATGGTAGAAATTAACCCATATATAATTTTTTAAAATTTTTTAAATGTTTATTTTGGAGAGAGAGACAGAGCTTGGGCGGGGGAAGAGGCAGAAGAGAGCAGGAGACACAGAATCTGAAGCAGGCTCCAGGCTCTGAGCTGTCAGCACAGAGCCCGATGTGGGGCTTGAACCCACAAACTGTGACATGAAGTGAGCAGAAATCAGACGCTTAACCGACTGAGCATCCAGGTGCCCCCTCATATATAAATTGTTTTTAAAGAAAAAGGAACACTTAGGGAAAAGACAGTAGTTTTTGTTAATCTCCACTGCATAAATCAAATATTTTAAGATTCCCAGCCTTATGTATAACAACCTAACATCTCTTAACGTCTCCACAGAAATTTTGGACCAACAAAGCTAGCTGGTCCCTGTCATCTGTTAACCCGTGATAGGTTTCATTTGGATGTTTCCTAGTTTTTGCAGAGGTTAATTTTCATAATGACTTTGTAATGAATAATTTAAAATAATTTGAACAAACTGAAATTCAATAATTCAATGCGTTACTAGAATTAACAAACTTCTACCATAAACCCATTTTAATACACAAAGTTTAACAACAGAATCCAGCAGTTAAACTGCTGCTTCTAAGGGTCTGCCCCATTTACAGTATTATAATGAAAAATTACATGAAAGATAAAATGAACAATGAATTAAAATTTTTATATAAAAATCTTCAAAAGGGAAGCTTTTGGGGGTCCCTGGGGTGGCTCAGTTGGTTGAGCATCTGGCTTCAGCTCAGGTCACGATCTCGTGGTTTGTGAGTCCGAGCCCCACATGGGGCTTGCTGCTGTCAGCACAGCCCACTTTGGATCCTCTGTCCCCCACTCTCTGCCCCTCCTCCATCCGTGTGTGCTCTCTCAACAACTTAAAAAAAAAAAATTAAAGAAAGGAAGCTTTTGGAAAAATAGAAACATGTTTTTTATAATCTAGTTAAATTACTTGGAAAAACATTGTAGCTTAAGATTGAGAAATTGGAACTGAGCTGTGAGTGGGATGTGCTACATTTAGCAATGGTAATTTTTACCATGGCTAGTTCAGGCAGAATATAGATGAGTATGTGATGTGTCTGTTGTCTTTGGGGTAGGGGGTGTCTCTAGCACTAAATGGTTAGATTCTAGATAACTGCTGTCTTAGCTGAGCATTTTCCTACGCTAGGCACTGTGCCAAACACCTACCATTTACTGTATAAGAAGGAAGGGATAGTTTCCACTGCCCCTTAGGTGGGCAACTTAAGGTCAGAGTGGTTGGTTGTTGGGGTCACCCATGATGGGATAGACCTGAGATTTAGATCTAGGTCTATCTAACTTCATTCAAGTCTCTCTAGACACTAGAAAGTCTCTGGATATGCAGTGGCCTTTAACAGCTCCCACCAAGGAGACACTTTGGAGTTGCACAAATAGTGGTTTTGCTGTTGTTTCCCCCCCCCTCCCCCCCGAGAAGTAGGCCCTGAGGTAAAAGAAACACAGCCCATACTATACAAACCGCCCTAAGCAATAGTCTGTCATGTTTTGCCTATCAGGTAAGCAGCAAATAGATGTTAGAACAGGATCAGGTCTATCCATTCAATAAATGACGTAGCCACAAGATGTCCTCCTAAACTACACATGGAGCAGGACTACGGTGTAAACTGCCCTTATTTGGGCATTCACACGAGTATATTAAGCACTGGCAACGTAAAGACGAAATCAAATCCCTGCTGGTAAGGGTTTCATAACCTGAAGAGACGTGTCCACAGCCCACTGCATTTTGGAGGGGGGGGTTCCTGGGGAGAGACTACAGGTCGCTTGAAGGGCATCTCACATTTATAAAGTGTGTTTTCAGAGAACAGACACTAGGGAAGGCCTCTTGGGGCGTGACATTCGGGTCCTGAGGGACAGGGAGGAGTCAGCCAGGTGAAAATGGGGAACAAGCCAGGCAGTTCAGGGGAGAGAACTAAAGGTAGTTTGGGGCGACGTTACAGCCGGGGATGGCAGGAGACGACACAGATGTCAGCTCGACTTTCTACTGCAGAATACAGTTGTTTTTCTTTCCGCCAGTGTGAAAGGCCAAAGGACACACTGGTATACACGAGTGCTTTAAAATACACACTGGAGTAGAGAGAATTTTGTGCCGGTCAGCCTGATCCCGCAAGAGAAACGCTTTTCTGTGTGCCCCTCTCTGTCTCCCTAGGTAGCATAAAGGAACGAAGCCACTGGGAGCTCACCAAGGGGTGTCCTGGCCGCCTCCCAAAGCCAATAAATAGTCTCGCTGGGGAAGAGGCCAGCAGAGAGCTAACCTCTCTCTGACGAAGCGGGTAGGAGAATTCCGGTAAAAAAAAAAATAAGTGATCTCCGTCTCAGCCAAGGCCCGGGTTATAGGGAACACACCTCTGTATTCGGTTATTAGCTACGGCTAACTTTGGGTTCGAGACCACAGTCGGCAACTCTGCATGGCTGGTTTCCACCGCCCGCGTCCCCGCGGCGGGGCCCGTGCTCGTCATCGGACTCCCGCGTCCCCGGTTTAACCGCCGGCGGAACCCCTCCCTGACGTCTCACCTGGACGGCGGCAGACAACCGGGTGCAGATTCCCCGGGGGTCTTGAGGGAGGACGGCTGCCGAGCCCCTTCCGATGCAGTGGGGCTGGAAATGGACCTGCTGGGACCCCGACGGTGCCGAGAATCGCCCAGGTACGTTCCGGTCCCAGGACCCCCAGGCCGGGCCACCGCGGCCCGTTGGCAAGAACCTTTACGGCTCAGCCCAGTCCGGCCCGTGGGCTCCTCGGATCACAGTAGAAGTTACGTAGGTGCGCATGCGTACATCACCCGTCCCTCTCCTGCCCGGCCGGCTGTGTCCTGTCTCACCTCGGCTCCTCCTGCTGCCACGGGGCCCTCCTTCCGCACCCGGAACACCCAAGTTCCGACTCCATCACCAGTAACAGTCTCCCCTTTCCTCCTCTACCTTTGCAGGAAGACGGTGGAAGGAATGCCTGATAATCAGCTGCAACGAAGGAGTTGGCCCCCAACAGGGAGCTCTGTGCAGACCCCAGAATTCTCCTTAGGCCTTGATGGCTCAGTTGGCTGAGCGTCCGACTTCAGCTCAGGTCATGATGTCGTGGTTGGGGAGTTCAGGCCCCACATGGGGCTCACTGCTGTTGGGCATAGAGCCCGCTTCAGATCCTCTGTCTTCCTCACTCTCTGCCCCTCCCCTGCTTGCACTCTCTTGTCAAAAATAAACAAACATTAAAGTAAATACATTAAAAATATGGGGGATCCAACATCAGTGTTTCCTGAACTTTTTTATTCACGGGACTCTTTTTTTCTCAGGGAACATCTGATGGGACTGGTATTTCCCTGGATCCCACATTTCTCCTCTTCCTGGATGATAAACTCCTAGCAGGCAAGGACTGTGGCTGGTATTTCTTCATCACCTCACAGTACTTGGCTTGTTGACTGATTTTAAAGCAATCTTATCGCAAGAGCAGGATGTCTGTTAATTCTTCTGTATCAGTGTTTTATAAAAGACAGGTTTTGTGGGTATTTATAAACACTGATAAACCACAGGTGTTTGTTTTTGTTGTGTGTTTTTTAAGAACAGGCCAAAATAAACAAGCTCCAATGTAAGATCTCATGCATTATGTTGACACCTGTGCCGGGACTGATAGGAAGGTGCCTTCTTCAATGGGTCACTTTTGGAAGATCAGAAGGCACCATCCTTTAGCAGATTCTATATGCTGGGGTAAAACATCTGTCCAAAAAACAAAACTCCCCTTGGAATATTATCAGCCGAATTTTCAAGTGTTATTCTACTTAATTCATTGGCTCTTAAAAAAAATCATTAAAAGAATCAGAGGTTAGGACTTGGGATAGAATTTTCTTATAACCAAGAAAAAAAATGCAACTCTTTTTTGATGAGGTGTTTTTCTCGGGGTAGTGAACTAATCTGACTGTACCAAGGGCTTCTGTCATTCATGCTTATTTATAAATGATTCTGATGGAACACTTATGAGACCACTGTGGGAACAGGGAACGGGGCAGACGGAAAGCCACAGTACTGTACATGTCACCTACACTCATTAATATTAAGAAACATTATCCCTTCTCATCTTTGCAAAAGCAATGAAGTAAGCTCACAGGTGCGTCTGAGAAATCACACACATCCTTACTCCAGTTTAGTTTTAACAATGTCTTTGCATAACTGCTTAAGAATGAGCATCCTTGCTTTGAAAAATCTCTGGTGTCATATTTAAATAACCAAAAGGACAACTATTTGACATAAAATATTTTTGTGGGCCAAGATCCAGTGAGGCAAGAGAAAACACATTGGTTATTTTAACAAAGAGAATATAAATAATTGTTAACTAGAAAGAGAAAGACCACATTCTGTCTCATACCAAGACATGTGGAAGTCCTTGATCCGAACAAACAATTTAAAGTTCAGTGCAAAGGCATGGTTTATACTTAGAACAAGAAAGTAGCAACTTAGCTAGTTTTCACCCAGGACACAGTGAATGATTATAAAGGTTTTTCTGCATCTGCACTATGGACATTTGGACTGGGCGATTCTTTTTTTTTTTTTTTTTTTTTAATGTTTATTTTGGAGAGAGAGAGACAGAGTGTGAGCAGGGGAGGGACAGAGAGAGAGGGAGGCACAGAATCCGAAGCAGGCTCCAGGCTCTGACCTGTCAGCACAGAGCCCAACACAAGGCTCGAACTCACAAACTGTGAGACATCTGATGCTTAACTGACTGAGCCGCCCAGGCACCCCTGCATAAATATATATTTTAGTCCTAGCAACTCTGCCCACACAAAACACAAACAACCACAAATCCTATTTTAGATCAAATTAATACAGAGCACCTACAATGGTATTGACCTATGCAGTTAGTATGACAGCCACTATCCACAAGTCCATACTGAGCACTTGAAACGTGGCCAGTATGAACTGAGATGTGCTGTGAGTGTAAAATTCACACTGGACTTCAAAGATGAATGCCCTCCAAAATAATACTCTTTTGTACTGATAACATACTAAAACACTATTTTGGATATAATGAGTTGCTTAAAATATATTACTAAAATTAATTTTACTTATTTTTGTTTTATTATTTTATACATATAAAATTATGCATATAATGTAAAATTTTATACATATAAAATCTTATACATATAAAAAATGCATGCATTTGTATCTTGCACTGTATCTGTTGGATAGTGCTGGGTCTAGAAGAATTGGTATTACTAGTCAACCTTAATCTGCACCATCTGAGAAACTCCATACATCTGGGCAACAGGTATATCTTCTTGGAAGACAAGTTGCACCAAGGCCAACTCAGGCAGGCATACACGAAGCTTAGGAGAATTTTAACCAGACACTCAAAGGCAAATCCAAACCATGACAAGATTATCATGAGAGGACACACACCCAAAAGCTTAACCATGAAAATGGCTACAGAATTTTTAAGGAATTCAAACTTCCCCTTAGTCCAATACTTCTTTTTTTTTTTTTTTTTTTTTGCATAATAGAGCTCTCAAAAAGTTAGTTGTGGTGTTTATTTTATCGTGTTTAAAAACATTAAATACATTTGTCTAAGTATTATTTCCTGTTTTTCACAAAAGCCCTTAGAATTAGGGAAAGTTGTTTACATGTTGAAAATACAGCCCATGGGGCGCCTGGGTGGCTCAGTTGGTTAAGCGTCCAACTTCGGCTCAGGTCTAGATCTCACGGTTCGTGGGTTCAAGCCCTGAGTCGGGCTCTGTGCTGACAGCTACCTCAGAGCCTGGAGCCTGTCTTCTGATTCTGTGTCTCCCTCTCACTCTGACCCTCCCCTGCTCGCGTTGTCTCTGTCTCTCAAAACTAAATAAATAAAAAAAAAAACATTAAAAAGATAAATAAAAAAAGAAAATACAGCCCGGGTGTTGTTTCCAGGAGGAAGACCTTTGGTCTACTGCACCACATTCTTCCGATGAATGCAGTTGGTCTGTGTTTAAACTCCACTTTTAAGTGACCTAGTTAAAATTTCCCAATGCTCTTTCCTAATCTGAAGGAACACAGGCACGCATGCTTTAAAATACAGTCAGGAAAAAAAACCCCTAAAAGTTCTTAGGTTGTTAAATGTCTTCCTAACAGAGAGCTTCTGTTATTCATGCTTATTTATAAATGAGACCTATGGAACAGGATTTCTACTCGGACCGCGAGAACTAGGATCCTGGGCTAGTCTGTTCATGTGGCCAAGGGGACAGGGGCTAGCCTGCCGAACTCTGCAGGGCCACTCCACCTGGAACTTGGCTTGCCCGCCTTACTGCAAGTACTTACTGTCAAACGTTCCGGGCTGCAAGTGCATCGTAAATGTAAACATTTGTCCCTTACTCTTTTCCCCCACAGCACTACAGCCACTTGTTTGTTGAAGGGTTGAACTTTAAAGTCCTTTCTAGCTCTGAAACCGAGCAACTGTGTCTCCAGCACCAGCGATAATCATTTAAACAGTTTCCGACTTAACGATGGTTTGACTTAGGATTTTTCCACTTTACGATGGCGTGAACGCCGTACCTACTCAACAGAAACGACTTCTCAGTGTGAGTTTGGATCTTTCCCCAGGCTAGCTGCACACGAGCGGTCCCACGCTCTCCCGACCCTGGGCCGTGGCAGAGACATCCCAGTCCGCCCCCTCCACCAGGACGGCACGCAACTCCACCTAAAATTACTCAGTACCTGTAAGACCATTCCGTGTTTCACTTTCAGTACAGCACTCAATAAACGACCTAAGATATTCAACACTTTTCGCAAAATAGGCTATATGTTAGATGGTTTTGCCCAACTGCAGGCTTAGAAGTGATCTGAGCAGATTTCAAACAGGCTAGGCTAAGCTATGTAGGCTAGGTATACCAAATGCACTTTCGACCTACCATATTTTCAATTTACAATGGGTTTATCCCGAGGTAACGCAATCTGAAATCAAGCAAGACCTGTATTTATATTCATTTAGATGAAATCAACTATGCACTTGACCTAGCACATAATGGCTCTCCATAACAGTAGTAATCATCATCACTGAAGTGAATTTACCGGGGAAGTCCAGCAGAATCTAGCGAAACCTACTCATTTCCAGCGCAACCCGCCCCAAGCATCGTGCTTTCGTCAGAAGCCAAGGCTTTGACTCCAATACCTTTTCCAAAACTCTATCAAAACCGCGACTACTTTTAATCGTCTTCATCAGATCCAGCACACTCTGTGTCAAGCGGTTCATCGTGGACAGTTCCTGCTTCTGGGCACCGCACAAGAATGAACCTTGTAAGAGCCAGGAGCCCCGAAGTTCGCAAAAGACCAAGGACAAGCAGGGCGAAGAAACCTCTGTCCTCCCCCACGCGCTCTAGCTCCGGCGTCCCGCGCCCCGGCCGCCAGCGCCCCAGCGGCTCGCGCTCTGACGTTCCGCGTCCCCTTGTGACCATGCGCGCACGCGCCGTTTTACCTTGCTCCCGTCTCCGCCCCCCACCCCGCCCCCGCCCCGCCCCGCCCCGCCCCCCGCCCCCGCCGGCTCTCCGGCTGCGCAGCCACGCCCATCGTCCTCCGTGGGCGGAGCGCGTTTCGCGCCGGGCCGGTGACGCGAGTGCGCCGGGGCGGAGGGCGCCTGCGCAGTTCCGAGAGTCGGTCGTCCGGCCCTGGCCTGGGCGGGCAGTCAGCCCGCGCCGCGCGGATGGAGGGGCCGAGCGGTTCGGGGGTCACGCTGGAGGCGGACCGGGCAGAGGGCGAGCCGGAAGCGAAGAAGCGGCGGCTTCTCTGTGTGGAGTTTGCTTCGGTCGCGAATTGCGACTCCGCCGTGGCTCAGTGCTACCTGGCCGAGAACGACTGGGAGATGGAAGTAGGTTTCGCTCCTGTCCCCCCTCGCCTCCCCCCCCACACCTCGGTCCGGGGAGCGTCCAGGTGCCACCGCTGTGTCTGTTTTTCAGAGAGCGCTGAACTCGTACTTCGAGCCGCCCGTGGAGGACGGCGCCCTGGAGAGCCGCCCTGAGACCCCGGAGGGGCCCGAGTCCTGGTGAGTGAGCGCCGGGCGGGCGGGGCCGGGGCGCTCCGAGGCGGTGGGTGGGCGCTCCCGGGGGGGGGGGGGGGGCTCGTGCAGGTGTTTGGGTGCAGATGCGCCCGGCCGCCGGGCGAACGGATCTCCACGACGTAATGTAGTCCGGGAAGGAAAACTTGGAAACGTCGTTTTTGACTCGGGGTCTAGGAAGTATGTGAGAGGTTCGGAATAAGCGAGGGAGGCAAAATCCTCCGTCGAAGAAGAGTGACTTGGAAGCCTCGTGACTTCTGTGCGGTTTATCTCCCTACTCCGTGCCGGCCAGTCGGAGTAGTAGTTTGGTGGTGGTTTTATTGCACACCCGCCGGTGTGATTGCACTGCTGCCTCCCCAGTTCAAGCCCTGTTGCCGGTCGCGTCCAGATGCCTTACACACCCCTCCGGGTTGGCCGCTGCCTGTCTTCGCACTTCTGTCTCCTCTCCCCCCTCTCTTTGTGACGGCACAGAAACTTAACAGGCATATCAAACTCCCGCCTTCTCCAGTGGGCCGTTTTCTCTTGCCTTTCAACCTTTGTAACGGTATTTATGGTCTCTGCCCTGAATCTTTTCTTGGACTCTTTCCGGGCTGAGTAATATCTACCTTAAGACCCAGGGTAGTGATGACTTCCCTCCAAGGAGCTTTCCCTCTTAGGTGCTCTTACAGCATCTTGCAGGATCCCAGTCGTAGTAATTAAGTTCATGTTGTAATTGCTACCTAATATTTTCTATCTCCCACTAGACTGCACATCTGGTGAAGTCCGTATCTGTTTTATACGTTGTTAATGTCCCAAGCCCAGCACCATAGTTGACATGTCATAAGCTCTCGATAAATACGTGAAGCTCTCCCCGGAATGTGAGCAGCTGGTAGAGTTAACTGTGCCTGGTGAAGACGCGTTTCTCCCGATAACCTTTTCAGCTGCTCCAGTTTACAGGTGTGATCATTTCATTAGGCTCCTTTCTCCATCTGCCTTGCCTCTTGCTGGGGGAGTTGCCCAACCATCCACAGTGGTGGAGCCCTGCCTCCCGTGTTGTGGTCCTCACCTAGTCCAAGCTGGCGGGTCAGAGCCTGTCTCCTGGGCTTTATTTCAAGATTAGGATGAAGAGAACTCAAGTCTGAATCTTCCTGTGGAGCTGGAACTGTAACATGTTAACTTCGTACTTGTGCCTGAAAGCGGAGAAGGCTGGTTTGCAGAGGGAGAATGAGGCCCAGGGAAGTTGAGTCAGATCCAGAGGAAGCCTTCATTGAACCATCTTAGACATAGCTGCGTTCCCGAACCTGGCTCTGTGACATGTTTCTGTTTCCTTCTAAATTCCTGTACTTTGCTCAAACCAGCCTGAGTTCATTTATGTCAGAATCGAAACTGTAACCAATAAGGAAATTGGAACAGAGGCACTTGATCTCAGGGTCATGAGTTCAAGCCACATGTTGGAGAGAGAGAGTGGGGGAGGGGCAGAGAGAAAGGGAGAGAGAGAACCCCCCGATGCAGGGCTCGAACTCACAGACCATGAGCCGAAATCAAGAGTCTGGCGCTTCACCGACTGAGCCACCCAGGCACCCTTAGAGAACACAAGTCTTGATCTTGGGGTGGTAAATTCAAGCCCCATGTTGGGTATAGAGATTACTTAAAGTCTTAGGGGCTCTTGGGTGGCTGAGTTGGTTAAGTGATTTCAGCTCAGGTCATGATCTCGAGGTCAGTGGGATCGAGCTCCACGTGGGGCTCTACTTGGGATTTTCTCTGCCCATCCCCCATGTGCACACTTTCTCAAAAATAAACATTAAAAAATAAAGTAATAAAATCTTGAAATCAGAACAGAGGAAATGGATTCCCTGAAATAGTCCCTCAAAAAAAAAAAAAATGTGAATCCAGCTAAGTAATGCTGGGATGGAGGACTGTTAGGAGTCCCTATCCCAGAATTATAAATTGGGATGTTGGTGGCACAATTGGCGAAATTTGAATAGGTCTTGAAATTATATAATGTATCAGTGATAATTTTCTGATGTTTAGTAATGCTTGGGTATGTATGTAAGCGTGTCCTTGTTTTAGGAAGTACGTACAAAAGTATGCAAACATTTCGGAATAAAGAGCAAAGCAAGTAAATGTTAAGTAAGTGAATGGTAACGTTTATATGGGTGAATAGTGAAAAGAATTCTTTTTACTGTTTAACTGAAAGTCTGATATTATTTCCAAATACGCTAAAGTAATAAGTTAACTAGATTCATTGTGGTCATTTAACAAGGTATATAAATACTGAATCGTTATGTTGTGCAACTGAAATTAAGATGTTATATGTCAATTATATCTCAATAAAAATTTTAATTAAAAAGTTAAAATATTGGCATTAAATTTATTGAAGTTATAAATACAAAAACCTATTAAATTTATGTGTAGTGTATAACTGCTTAGCAGTCACCTTTTAATAACTGTCCCTCCACTCAAATATCTGGGCCTTGGTGGAGATGATGTGAAATGGTTTCTCAGGACTGCAGACTGGAGCTTGGACGTGTGGCCTCTCCAGCGTGTCGTCTCAGACTTCTTATGTGGCATCTGGGGAGAGAGCGTTCCGAAAGCCTCGAGTGCAAGCTGTGAAGTTTCTCATGACCGAGCCTCAGAAGTCCCCTGTTCTGTTGGTCAAGGGAGTCCCTAAGGCAAAGATTCAGGGAGAGATCTGTTAGACCTCACACTCACTGAGGGGGTAACAACACATTTGCAGCTCTCATTCATATGTTTCATCTGTCTCACGTATGATGTAAAATAAACCCGCATTTGGAACTCTTACATTACTTAGTCTAATTTCAAGTCATAGTTTAAAATATCATTTCAGGGGACGCCTGGGTGGCTCAGTCGGTTAAGCATCTGACTTCAGCTCAGGTCATGATCTCACAGTCTGTGGGTTCGAGCCCTGTGTCGGGCTCTGTGCGGACAGCTCAGAGCCTGGAGGCTGTTTTGGATTCTGTGTCTCCCTCTCTCTCTGCCCCTCCCCTGCTCATGCTCTGTCTCTTGCTCTCTCAAAAATAAACCTTAAAAACCATGTTTTTAAGTCATTTTGGTGACATATCATTGAGGGATATTGAGTTGGCTCTAACTATATAAGTAAGCAAGTATTTGGATAATAGAATCTATTTTTCCTCGGTTGTATGAGTTTTACAAGCAGATACTTTTAGAACTCTTTTACCATTTATTTGTGAAATTAGGGCTACAAATAGTTAGAAAATATTTTAAAATCAATCAGTTTATGTAGATGATTTGCAAAGTTGTGTTTCATTGTGACCCTGCCAGTGTTGATCTGACGAATGAAGAAACAACGGATCCCATCAGTTGTAAAACCAGCACATCTGAAGGTACTCAGCAGGAAGATGGCAGCACGTTCTCTTTCATTACCTGGAATATTGACGGGTTGGATCTAAACAATCTGCCAGAGAGGGCTCGAGGGGTGTGTTCCTATTTGACTTTGTAAGTATTATTACTTAGATTTAATGGTAGCATGATCATGTGTCTTCCCTGTCTGCGCAGAGGGTAAAGGTTAAGATTATGGGCTTTGGAATCAGACCTGAGTTCAAAATCCAGCTCTCCGAAGGCACCTGTGAAAGAATGGGGAGTGGTTGTCTGCGAGCGGGGCAGTGGGAGGGTTGGGGAGGGAGCGCTGGTCTTTGTTAGGGGCCTTCGAGTACTGTCTTTCGTAACCTTAGTATGTAATTATTGCTGTGAAAGTAAAGTTACAAAGTGAACTGTGTCTGCTACGCACTGGCTCTGTGCCCTTACATAATCACGTGTGAGCCGCCGAGCTCTGCAGCTCAGGTTTCTTCATCACGGATAATAACTGATGAGGATTAATAACTTTTAAAGCAGCTCCTGGACCATTACAGGCTCTCAGTGCACTGATTTCTATTGTCTATGATTCCAGTTCTGTTCAATTTAAAGTTTTATGTTTTTCTTTTTTAATTTGATCTTTACGTAGTTAAATGGCACAGATCTGATTTTATAGTTCCCAAAGGTCAGGGTAAAGATTGAATATTAGATCCCCTAGGGGGCAGTAGGACTGTGATATTTTGCTAATCTAGGCAGCAGCACATGACATAGTTTACCTGGTATTCATCACAAATTGATGTTTTGTATTAGGTACAGCCCAGATGTGGTATTTCTCCAGGAAGTCATTCCCCCCTACTGTAGCTACCTAAGGAAGAGAGCAAATAGTTACGAGATTATTACAGGTAACACGTTTTCTCTTACTGTCTTTGTCTTTGGAAAACAGTCAATGAAAGAGATAAGTCGAAGTTAGCCTATAGGAGCACACACAAGAAAAAGCAAGTTTGAGAAAAGCCAGACACAGGATACCAGGAAAACTGTAGGAGAATATGTTACACAGCCTAATATATGTGAAAAGTGGTTGAAGCAGATGGTTTTTGAGGAAAATATAAATGGCAAAAATTTGAGACCTTGAGTAGTTTTTTTGGCAAAATTAATTTATTAAAAATTGACGTGTGATCATTGTTCTCAAAAACTCTATTCCTTTTAATTGATTTTGGTTTTTTCCCTCGTTTTTTTGCCCTGAATAGCTTTTTATTTTCCATCTATTTTGTTCTTAATGAGTACATTTAATATACCAGACTGGCTACATTCCATGATATTTGGCTAAATCTTGTGTTTCCTTTGACTTTCACTTTTACATAGATATGATTGTAATTTTGATTTATTATTAGATTCACAATTGCTAAGGAGAGGGTTTGCTCTCAGTATCTGTGTTTGTCTTTATGTCTTTGTGGGACAACTTTCCTGCATTCTCTTGGGGATTCTTTTTGACTCTCTTCTGTTTTGGATTTCTTGTTTTCTGAATCCCATGCTTTCCTCCTCCTTTTATTGGGTCTGTTTTTCATTTATTGTGCTAAACACGTGGTAGGAACTTTCAAACTGGAGGATTGTGACTTTCAGTTCTGGTAGATCTTTTCCTCTTTCCCTTCCTCCCGCTCTGTCCCTTTATCTCCTCCCTCTCCTTCTCCTCCTCACTCTCCTCTAGCAGCTTTCTAGGGCAGGTTTCTCGGCCGCCTGCCCCCTCCCTTTCTTCCTCCCTTTCTTCCTCCCTTCTCCCTCCCTTCTCTCCCTATCCACTTTTTCTGGTTTTCCTCTGTTCAGATAAACCATTTACCACTTCTTGAGCTACTTTTTTTCCTGAAAAACAGTTGGAAGCTTTTATTCACTGCCCCTCTACTTCTCTTCTCCCAACTTTATACCTTTCTAAATTTTTTATTCATTTACCATTTTTCTGGTGCTTCCAGAGTAAGAAGTAAATGCATGTCAATTTGCCTCAGTGTAAGTCTCATCTACTCTTTCAGAAATTTCTCTGTTTTTAAATTTGATATTGACATCATTAACTATTTAGTTCCTTTTTAACGTTTATTTTTGAGAGAGAGAGAGAGCGAGCAAGAGCGTGCACACCCATGAGCAGGGGAGGGCAGAGAGAGAGGGAGACACAGAATCCAAAGCAGGCTCCAGGCTCTGAGCTGTCAGCACAAAGCCTGACACACGGCTTTGAACTCATGAACCGCGAGATCATGACCTGAGCTGAAGTGGGACGCTTAACTGACTGAGCCACCCAGGTGCCTCTGACATCATCAGCTATTTTGGGTACTTGTGTGAATTCATCTTTATTTTTATATTTTTCCATACATCACCCTCCGTTTGGGAGGGACAGGTAAACATAGGGCCTCAGGTGGCCATCTTCAGCTATGTTGAAATAACAGTGAATTTTGAAGATTCAGATCCATTTAAATATCTGTACTTATTTGTTATAAAATCTTCACTAGGAGAACTTGTGATAAACTGCAAATATTCTTGACTTCTCAGCCTAAATTCTTTTCCACAAACATTTGAAGGTCATGAAGAAGGATATTTCACAGCTATAATGTTGAAGAAATCAAGAGTGAAATTTAAAAGCCAAGAGATTATCCCTTTTCCAAATACAAAAATGATGAGAAACCTTTTGTGTGTGTATGTAAGTAATTTTTTAAAATCAGCTTTTTTTAAAAGATGAGTTGTGTCTTACAGTTCCGTTGCAGTATCCTTTTTTTTTAAAAAAAAAAATCTGTCTTTATAGAAAATTTTGTCTTTTCTAAGTTCTTTTAAATAAGTCTTAACATTGTAAGTTAAGTTTTTATGTAAATTTCAAATGCAAATTTGTGAACATAAAAGGCTGATCCATTAGATGTTTTCCTAAGAATAGTTAACAATTTAGGGGTGCCTGCCTGGCTCAGGCCTGGCACATGACTCTTGATCTCAGGGTTGTAAGTTCGAGCCCCACACTGGGCAAGGAGCCTACGTTAAAAAGAAAAAGAAAAATGGAAAAAACAAAATACAAATGTTAAAAAAAAAAAGGAATTTACTAACTTTTCACAATTGCTTCCTAAAGTGGTTCTTTTTTTTTTTCCTAAATGCATTCTACATGGTACTGTGTTGTACTCTGTACGCCTTACAAGAATGAATCCAAAGATCTTGCTCTTACAGCGTTTATAGATCAGCAAGGGAGAGATTGTATTGTATCGTAACTAAAGGAAAGGCATAAATGCCACTGGAGGAAATATGCTGGCCATGGTAGTTTAGAGATAACCTTAAGCTAGATTGTTTTTTGTTTTTTCATTGAGGTGTAATTGACACAACAGTATACACTTCCAGGTGTACAGTGTAATGATTCGATGTTTGTATATGTTGCAAAATGATCACCACAGTAAATCTAGCTAACAGCTGTCCCCGTATATAGTGACAAAATTTCTGTGTGTGATGAGATTAGCTAGGTTGTTCAGGTCTCAGGAAGGAAGTTGTATTTGAATTGGGCCCTGAAAAATATGTCTGATGTAGGTGTTAAGAGCGGTCCAGGTGGCAGAACCGCCATGAGCAAACCGCCATGAGCGGTCCAGGTGGCAGAACCGCCATGAGCAAACAGAATTGCAGGTGTGCACCTATGTGCACACATAGGTCTGCGTGAGAGGGACGCACGTGAGTGTCAATGAGTGGTGTGCTCATTCGGGTGTAGATCTCATATAAACCTTCCGAGAAAGAACATACATGAGGTTAAATGAGCATTGTATTCAGTTGGGTGTAGATGGCATGAAAAGGAGTCGCGTGACAAGAAGTTGTTAGGTAGGTTGGATCCAGATTGTAGAAGGTCACGAATACCCAGTATGAAAGAATTTGAGCTTGATTCTGTAGGCACTTAGTTTAAATAATGACAGATCCTGCATTGTTGGCATCTAAATAGTAAATGACTTTGATTCATTCAACTGACCTTTTTTGAGTGCCTATGCGCCAGGCTGTTGATAGTAGCAGAAAATAAAAGAACGATCTTTGCTTTCAGATGACTGATGACTTCGTAGGAGAGTAATAATTGTGCTGTAATTCAGCCTAGGGAACTTTAAAAACAGCCTGTCCAATATGCTATAGGAATATAGAGGAGGCAGCCACTGCCTGGGGGTGCTGGGAAGGACTCCCAGGGGAGGTGACATTTGAGGTATGTCTGGAAGTACTAGCTGGTGTGTGCTAAGTAGTTGTCCTTGGGAGTAGGATTAACACCTTGTACCTTGATTTTGAAAGATGAGCACAGTGCTGATTAGATAGTTTTGCTTTAGCAAATATACACTAATCAATTGAGTACTTGGTTGATTCTTTTATCACATTTCAGCATTAGTGGTTAGTGGGTAATTTTAACAACTGTATTTACCCTGTTGCAGGCAAGTGCGTCAGGAAACGAACTTTGCCTTATGACTTCTCACTTGGAGAGCACCAGAGGGCACGCTAAGGAACGAATGGACCAGTTAAAAATGGTTTTAAAGAAAATGCAAGAGGTTCCAGAGTCAGCTACGGTTATATTTGCAGGAGATACAAATTTAAGGGATCATGAAGTGAGTGGCAAAAGTCTCTTCCGTGCTCATGGGCGCTGTTGCTATGGAAACTAATTTGGGTTTCTTGTGACCAAAGCTGTTACAGTGTGTAAGCGGCCATGCAGATGCAACTCAGTAAATCTTCACCTAGCCCGTGCTCTGAGCCTAGCACTGCGGGAGCAGAAGCAGGAGCAGCCCTTAGGTTATTGGGGAAAACACAGATATTGCACCCGGAACAGATAACACAAAGCAATATGTGTTGATTAAAACGAGGGGTGTAGAGAAAGTAATAAAGTTTAGAAAAGATCCAGTTTGTCTTCTCTCTCTCTAGCTGCAAGGGGGAGAAGAACAGAAAGATCTGACCATCACAGTTGTCCCTACTTCTCTTCCAGACTTTCTTTTTTCAACTTTGTTTTTTACCCCCTTTTCCTATACAACCACGTCTAGGTCTGAAATAGTCTCCTTCCCCTTAGTTCAGTTGAGACACACTGGGATTTTTCAGGACCTCTGTAGACTTAGATCATATTAAATTGTAAGCCAGTCTTGCCTTTCCCCCAACTCTGGCCAAACTCACATCAGATTAGAAGTGTTCATTTCACTCCCGCGCGCTCCAGGAGCAGAGGAAGTGAAATGAGAAATGACCGAGTCAGGACCGACTTCCGAAGTGAGGGTAGTACCCTACACAGAGAAGGTGGTACTGTGCTTCTCATTGTGATTTTGTGTTCTTGTACACAGATTATTTAAAAAAATCAGACTGTTGTACTGTTTGCAAGTCAGTGACTTCACGGTGGCTGTTTTGTGATACTTGGTTGACCGGCTGAAAAGAAAAATTGTGCTTTTCAATAAGTGGAATTGGGAAAACTGGAAATCCACATGCAAGACAACAGAGTTGGATCCTTACTTTATACCCTGTACAAAAGTTTGTTCAAAATAGATCAACTAGGGGCACCTGGGTGGCTCAGTTGTTTAAGCGGCTGACTTCAACTCAGGTCAGGATCTTGAGGTCAGTGAGTTCGAGCCCCGCGTCAGGCTCTGTGCTGACGCCTCAAGAGTCTGAAGCCTGCTTCCGATTCTGTGTCTCCCTCTCTGCCCCTCCCCTGCTTGCTGTCTGTCTCTCTCTTTCTCAAAAATAATAAACATTAAAAAAAATTTTTTAAAAACAAAACAAAAATGGATCAACTACCTACAAGAGCTAAAACTATAAAACCCTTAGAAGAAAACAAAGAGGAAGAGCCTTGTGATACTGGATTTGGCAACGGCCTCTCAGATGTGACACCAAAAGCATAAGACAACGAAAGACAAAAGGCCTCATCAAACTTAAAACCTTTTGTGCATCCAACACTCATAGGTTGAAAAGGCAGCCCGTGGAATGGGAAAAATATTTGCAAATCATGTATCTGGCAAGTAATACCAACATAATACAATATTGATATATAAAGAATTTCTACAATAAAGGAACAACCTGATCTAAAAATGAGCAACAGACTTTAAGTAGACATATTTCCAAACAAAATCTACGAATGGCCAGTGAGCCCAAGAGAAGATGCTTGGCGTCACTAATCTTTGGGAGAGACGTGAATCAAAGCCATCACGGGGAGTTCCCTGACATCTGCTGACATGAGTGTTACCAGAAAACCAGAGAATAACAAACGTCGGTAAGGGTTTGGATCGGAACCCTTGTGATGGGGATGAAATGGTAGAGCTGGAAGGTGGTGTGTTGATTCCTCCAAGGATTAAAACCCTGTCCGTGTGGTCCAACAATCCCACTTCTGGGTATATACCCAAACAAAACAGGGTCTTGGAGGGTATGTGTGACCTGTGTTGATAGTAGCATTTTTTTTTAAAATTTATTTTGAGAGAGCAAGCATGAGCTGGGGAAGGGCAGAGAGAGGGAGAGAGAAAATCCCAAGCAGGCTCTGGGCTGTCAGCGCAGAGCCTGATGCGGGGCTCGAACTCAAGAACCACGAGATCATGACCTGAACCGAAATCAAGTGGGCTGTCTAACCACCCAGGCGCCCCTGTTGCATCATTCATGGTAGCTAACATCTAAGCGACCATTGAGAGGTGAGTGGATGAACACGATGTACATACTTGCGAAGGAACGTCGTTCAGCTGTAGAAGGGAAGGAAATAAACATGCTGCCGTATGGGTGAGCCCTGGACGCTCTGCTAAGTGAAATAAGCCAGTTACGAAAGGACAGGTATTTTATGTTTCCTCCTGTGAGTTCCCTATAGGAGTCAAATTCTTACAGACAGAAAGGATGGTGGTTGCCAGGGGCTGGGGGAGGCTGGAATGGGTGCTTAGTATTGAGCGGGTATGGAGTTTCAGTGGGAAAATCTTCCAGACGGTTTTCAATTGATTTGCCCAGATCATCAGAGGAATCACTGAATACGGCCGCTATAGTCTTCACGAAACGTACTTCTTATAATAAGACTTGACAGTGGTACTGACTCCTTGACCAGGGGCTGCAGGACAGGTGTTGTGTCAGCAGGCATGAAAACATTTCTCTTCCTGTCCGTCTCCACCTGCCCCTGGGTGGCCAGGTGCGTTGTCAGCGAGCGGTAATGTTTTGAAAGGATCTTTTTTCTGAGTAGTAGGTTTAAACAATGGGCCTACAATACTGCGTAAACCACGCTGTAAACAGATGTGCTGTCGTCCAGGCTTTGTTCCACTTCTGGGACACAGGAAGAGTAGATTTCGCCTAATACTTTTTTTTTTTTTTTATTAGGTTGTTTTAATTCCGGGATGGTTAACATACAGTGTTACATAGTTTCAGGTGTGCAATGTAGTGACTCAACAATTTCATAGAGATTTAGCATGATTCTTAAGGGCCCTCGGATTTTTGGAATGATAAATAAGCATTGGCTTCAACTTCAAGTCAGCCGCTGCATCGGCCCCATGCAGCCCGTCAGCCTGTCCTTTGAAGCTCTGAGGCCGGGCGCGGACTTCTCTCCGGCCGTGAAAGTCTTAGATGGAATCTTCTTCCAGTAGAAGGCTGTTTTGTTTATACTGCAAGTGTGTTGTTTACCGTAACTGCCTTCATTCGCTATCCCAGCTGCGTCTTCAGGACAACTTACTGCAGCTTCTGCCTCAGCACTTGCTGCTTCCCCTCGCTTTTACAGATGCCATTTCTTCCTTAAACCTCATGAGCCAACCTCTGCTAGCATTAAACTGTCCTTCTGCAGCTTCTCACCTCACTCGGCCTTCATGGAACTGAGAGCCAGGGCCTTGCTCTGAATGAGGCTTTGGCTGAAGGGAATGTTGGGACTGGTTTGACCTCACACCACTCAGACTTTGTCCATGTCAGCAATAAGGCTGTTCTAGTTCCCGTCGTTCCTGTGTCGTCTGCAGTAGCACGTTTCCGTGGTAGTCACAGTTTGGCTAACGGCCTAGTATGTGGCCTGTCTCAGCTTTGCACGTGCCTTCCTCCCTGAGCTTACTCAGATTCCTAGCTTTTGATTTAAAGTGAAGGACAACTGACACGTCTTTTCACTTGGACACTTAAGAGACCATTGTAGGTTGATTAAATAGCCTAATTTCAATATCGTGTCTCAGGGGAAAGGGAGACCCGAGGGGAGAGAAGAGGTTATGTGGAGCCGTCAGCACACACACACTTACTAGGTTCGCCGTCTTCTGTGGGCACACTTCATGGCATCCCCAAACAATGACAATAGTAACACCAAAGATCCTGAGCACAGAGCACCGTGGCCAGCGTAGAATAACTAAGTTTGAAATGTCAAGATTACCGAAATGTGACTCAGAGACGCACTGTAAGCAAATGCTGTTGGGAAAGTGGCGCTGACAGACTCACCCCCTGCGAGGGGGCCACACACCTTCGGTGTGGAGCCCAGTGTCTGCGGAGCGCAGTGCGGGGAGTGCAGCCAGAGGAAGTACGCCGGTCTTACCACAATAAAAATCTGCAAATCCTGCAGTGTGAACAGAAGGAAAAGTTGATAGTAAATTTCAAATGACACTGTGAAGGCAGCTCACATTATTGGGTCATGTAAATGGGACATGTCTAGATTTGTACGCTAGAGTGACAGTTCTGCCTACTTTTTACTTGTGTTCATTTTTAAAAAACTAATAGCAATAAGTGAGGCTATGGGTTTTCAGTCTTCTAAGTTTTATCTGATAGCCAAAGTTAAGAATCTATTTATGACAGAAGAGAAGGGGCACATTTCAGATCTCTCTGGCTATCTTGGTATTTTTATATTACCTACTTATTACCATACAGCAAAGTAATTTTTAGAATATACTATAATATCTATTCTTGCGTTGGTTTGTTAATTTATGACATTTCTGATTTGAAATGTTGGTCTTAGACGTAGACAAACCTTTCTAATTCAGGAGAAAAAGGACTGAATCTTAAAGAATTTTCTTTTTATTTTCAGGTTACCAAATGTGGGGGTTTACCCAGCAACATTTTGGATGTCTGGGAGTTTTTGGGCAAACCTAAGCATTGCCAGTATACATGGGACACACAGATGAACTCTAATCTTGGAATATCTGCAACTTGTAAGCTTCGTTTTGATCGCATATTTTTCAGAACAGCAGCAGAAAGTGGTCATGTTGTTCCCCAAAGTTTGGACCTCCTTGGGTTGGAAAAACTGGACTGTGGTAGATTTCCTAGTGATCACTGGGGTCTTCTGTGCAACTTAGAGGTGATACTGTGAAATGCTTTTCAAATGAGCGTTTTACATCTTCTGCGTAATTTCATTCTAGATTTTTGCAAATGTAATTTCTACCTGTCTGGAAAGGTAGGTTTAATATGGAGGAATTAATATACTAGATCACTATAACCGAAGAAAACACTACTGTGATTTTATTTTGTGGACTGTGTCCTCATCCATTTCATAAGTATGTTTACTTAAATTACAGCATACCTGGTTTTCAGAATATTAGACTTCTTCATGAAAGGCCGCTAGGACCGTTGGAGATTCTAGCAGTGCTCAGAGCTGCCTGCTGGCCCTCAGGCGGGGCCACACCGTCTCTGTCTGGGCTCGCCTTTATGTTTTGTTGATTTTTTAAATCAGGCACCAAATAGTTTATATTTTAAATAAATCTTTAAAAACAAGAGGCTTTTGAGTTTGGGGGGTTGGGTCTTTTCATTATATTTTACAAATTCAGATCATCATAAATGAAAAAGCCGTGATTATGTAAGTTTAAGTAGATGACTGCTGTCCCACAGCAGACTTTGATGTCGTTAGCTAACAGTATACAATTGGCTAAGCTGTAAGCGAAACCTTAGGATTTGAAATTTCTCAACTTTTTAAAAAGTGTTAGTCAACATGTCGCCATTTGTGTTGCCAACAGAGGCAAAATTAGGCCTGATAATGATTAAAGGCAGTTTTATAGCCGCATTGTATTTTTTTTTTCCTAAGAGAAAAATGAATGTGTAAAGAGAAATAGTTTTTTAGTGTTACTTCTTATAAAATTGAGTTACTTTACAGGAGAGAAGGATAAGGAACACTTTTAAATGTGCTTTAAAGAAACATTTTTAAGAGAAGTGTACGTTAAATAAAGTTACTTGTTTCTAGTTTTAGTATGCTTTTGTGTCCACAATGGGATTGAGGTTTTTACCTGCTTCCTGTTTCTGACTCTTCCTGTTTCTGACTGCTGCTACTCACCTTTCTGAGAAAGAAAACGGCTTCTATGAAACTTCTCCTTCCACCAAGAGCTACCAAGCACCCATTGACGTCCTCAGTATAGAAAAAGGAAAGCCAGTGGGAATGATTAGAATGAGAAGACACAGAGCCTCATTTTCATCAGGGGTATCAAAATTCACAACCAAACCACCTGAACAAAGACAAGCTGAATTTATACAGAATACTCCCTTTAGTGACAATGGAAAAGAGTTTTATATGGTACTTATTTAATCACTTAGAATGAGATGCTAATGTTTTAGCATACATTGTGGAGGCAGTAGTTCACTTTTATAGGAAAGGGATGTTTTGGGCATAAAATGCGTATTCACTGGGTCACCTGGGTGGCTCAGTCACTTAAGCATCCGACTCGTGATTTCGGCTCAGATCAAGATCTCATGGTTCATGAGATGGAGCCCCACATCGGGCTGTGTGCTGACAGTGTGGAGCCTGCTTGGGGTTCTTCCTCTCTCGGCCCCTCCCCTGCTCACACACCCTCCCCCAAAATAAATAAACATTAAGAAAAATAAGTTGCTTATTCACTTGGAAGAATAATTGTTGAAAGAACCGTACCTCACATTACATTACAAAAAAGCTTAGATGAGTGACAGGCTAAATATAAAAAAATAAAACCTGTAGTGTGTATTAGATCACATAAAGAGCTATCAAATTGTTTGAAAACCTTGAAAGAAGCACCAATTCCTTTACATGACCAAGCGTTCAAGAGAAATACTTTCCCACTTGCTGTTCATAGTGACAGAATATAAGAAGTTTGATGTGATGTGAAGAGGAACAATTAGACCAATTTTAGTCTGCTTTCCCAACCAGTGCAAGAATTAAGAACCTACTAATTTGCTGAAATTATTGTACTATATGCTAACTTGGATGTAAATTAAAAAATAAAATTATAAATAAAACTGCCAAGAATGGCCTGCTCTTTTTTTAAAAAAAAAAAAAAAGGAAGCTACTAATTTGCAATATCTTGAATTTTTTTTTTTTTTTTACTTTGGATCTCAAATTTTCCAGCATGGTATCTCTGAGTACCTTACTTTCCTTGGGGGAAATCCAACTCAGAATCTTGTGTTTATTTCAATAAGTGAAATGCCATCTTTGCCACTGATGTGGGATATACTCGATGCATGCTCGACCTCAGTTTTTCCAACCTTCAAAACAGGATAATTCTGCTTTTCCTGTACAGTTTGGTAAGACAAATGTCTCGACCAACAATACAAACAGAGCAGATGAAGTAAAAAAAGCTATACTAAGGATACCTAATTTTACCCTTAATAGTGCATGCAGTCTCTGGCATGTAGCAGGAGCTCAATAAATGCCCATTAAATGCTGAAGAGAAGTTAAAGACAGTGGCCTAACAATACTGTCCTAAGGAGGCAGACTAATTTCATATAGTGGCGAAATAGATACCAAATTCATTTCATGTATCTGGGCATTCATTGTAATGCCACTTGAGTTAAAAAGATGAAACTCTAACCTTCTGGGCCAAGTCCATGTATATTACAGGTCTTTGGGAACAAGCCTGTGGTCTAAATCGGATTTGTGGGTGCCGCGAGAGTGCAGGCTGAGGGTACTGCAGAAGGCCAAGTGAGAGGACAAAGGGCAGTGCCTTTTGTGAGGTTTGGGTTCCCGCTGAAGGATTCTGTGGAGGGCTTGGAATCGGAGATTGGTTCTTGTTGGTTATGGTTTCAGAGGTAAATTGGTAAAAGACAGGGGTTGACTTGAGATTGGATTCGGTCATGAATAGAGGAGAGTTTAATGCCGGAGTCCAGCTGCAGCAGGTCCAGGGTTCCCTGAAGGATGGACGGTGTCGGCAAGAGAGAGTGAGAGAGCCTCGAGTTTCCTTCTGATCACCAGGCAGGAATCTCTGCACTGACCGGAGAGTCAGCTTTATTTATGGAAAAAATGTATGGGGCCAACACAGAAGTGGCATTTGCCTTAGACAGTGATTTCTGATGACAAATTCTTTGGTCTGTAAAAATTTCCCAGAACACAGATTGGTAGAAGACTCATGCATAATCTTTATCAATAGTGATTGATGTAGGTGATTTAGATGCTCAGCACATGGAGAAGGAAGGTATCTTTAGCATTCAAATACAAGGCAATGTTTTTAGCAGAGCAAAGGCAAAAGTTAGAGTTCTCTGTGAGCAGGGGTCAATAGCCTGTTTTCTCAAGGGGAAGAAAAACAGGTTTCCCAGGAAATGTAATATTTGCTCCCATAATCACAAAAGAAGAAATTCCTATAATAAGTTCCTTCACAAGGTGCAATCAGCATATTTTAAGATAAGGGGGCAAGTCACTCCTGATACCAGTCAACAAGGCGCCTTGGGGGTCGGTGCTCAAGCAAAAATAATTGAGTGGGGGTAGACACTGGTCACCATCTGATGGTGGGAGGCCTTGCAACTCCGCCTTACCTCACAAGGAGTTTTCTCAACTTTAGTGAGTTCAGAAATGGCTTTCAACATCTCCCCCTTTTTTATTTTTTAAATGAAGGTGGTGTAGCTCAACGTTTACCCTGTGAAAGCCTCGATTAGTTATTTTCAAGAAACAGGGAAGAAGGCACAAAACCAGCACCAACACTCCAGCCACCATCCCAACATGTGCCAGGAGTGAAATTAGCCCCTGAGAGCTATAGAGATTGTGTAACCCTTGAAGACAGGAGGCTGCAATCTGTGAAGGAGAGATAAAGTTGGCAACATTTGTCAATCTGATGGCAAAGAGTAAGGACAGTTTATCTCATGGGAGCCGTGATTCCTCAAGCTTCTGCTGTGCGTAGACCGGCCAGCTTCCGGGGTGTGGCTGGAGCAGGGCTGGAGGTCTCAGGGGCGAGTGTCTTTTTGAGGGTCAGTTTAGGCAGGTTGACTGAATCTGGATCACCTCGCCAGGTTGAGGGTTCTTCCAAGTTGGCCTACTTAACTCCGGATCATGGACCCTTGGGGTGATACCTGAAACTTTAATAAGAGCTGAATCCTTTGTTTAGTTGTATATCTGTGAAGTCCACCTCTAAGTCTTTGAAAGGGGAGACCCCCAACCTTTAAATAAACCAGATATTCTGGGTTTATATGGGGTGGGTTTCTAGTAAGTGTCAGATCAGGTTTAGGGAGGATATGATTTGCATATTTAGAGATACATCCTGTTTTCCTGTTGTCTAAATGATCATAAGCCCAAGGGGTCTTGTTATCATCCCCACAGAATAACCAGCACAGAAGATTGTGTATACATGAAATGCTGTAATAATTTTCCTGAAGGTTACCTCAAGTTGTCTAATTTAGGCAAAAAACAAACATTTAAAGACCATCAGACTAAAACTTAACATCTAAAATGGTGCGTTGTTGAAACATAGGTTTTCTCTCTGAAAAACCCCCATTTCCAGAGATAGCCAAAACGAGACTAACGCATTTGTGGAACAAGTCCAGTTTTTACCAACCGTGGCCTAATTATTTACATAAGCTCAGCAAGAATAGCGATTGTTCATGAGGATCTTTTAGTGTTTACTTTGCTGGGACCTTTTAGAAGGAGTCTCCAGGTTGAACTTTTAGTAGCCTCTGCAGGCCAGAAGCCAAGCCAAGTACTTCCCTTCAGACAGGCCTGCAATACCTGTAGAATTGGGCAAATTCCTCTTCACAAGGTCCCCAAGATACCCTGAGGTTCCTGCACCTGCCAGGAAGTGACCTTCTTTACTCACCTG
>CM053577.1:137832454-137861344 GCA_028646485.1 Cryptoprocta ferox | reverse complement strand
CAGGGGCGGCCTAACAGCACGTCACAGTGTCACAGTGCCTCAGTGCCAGCGCCTCTTCCCTCCACGCAGGCCTACTATTCTCTCACCATCACAAGGACACAGATGTTTTGAGAGAGAGACCACGTTCCCCTAACTTTTATTACAGTGTGTTGTTATCATTGTCCTATTTTATTCGTTAGTTGCCGTTCATCTCTTACTGTGCCCAATTTATAAATTAAACTTTATAATGCGCATGCATGGGACAAAGCAGTGTTTGTAGGGTTTGGTACTATCCGAGGTTTCAGGCATCCACGGGGGAATGTGCCCCCCTTGGATAACGGGGGCACTACTGTATTGGCAAGCCTCGGTGCTGTTAGCCAGTCCTGTGGCCTTGAGCACCAGCTCTGTGGTCGTGACCGTCCTCTCCTCTGAGCTCCGGATGGCTGTGCCCTGCGCCCTGCTCCGGCGGCCCCCCTTGGATGGGATGTCTTGCATTCTTCTGGGTCACGGCCATGCCCTTCTCCTGGTTGCTCCGTCATCCTGGACTCTGGCCTCGGCCACCTGCCCTCCACCCCATCCAGCGGCTGATGCTGCGGGCCCTGAATCCTCCTCCGGACCCTCACTGCCACCCCCTTGCCACAAGACACTGTCCACCTGGGTCACCGCAGACCCTCTCACCTCGTCCCTCTTCTTCTGCCCTTGACCCCATCACACTCTTGGACATGGAAGTCCCGGGAGCTGATCCTGCAGCCTCTTGCTGGCCCAGAGGACAAGCCAGGGACCCCTTACATTGACCTACAAAGTACAGCCTGGCCTCCCCTGCCCCCCTAACCTCACGTCCCTTCTCTGGCCAGGCTGGCTTCCTTGCTGTCCCTGGAACGCAGGGGCCTTCCCTCCTCAGAGTGTTCCCATGTGTTTCCTCTTCTTTCAGATGCCACAAGATTCATTCTCTTTAAGTCTTTGCTTGAGTCGACCTTCTAAATTCTTCAGCAGTATCTAATCTGCCAGTTAATCCGTCTGTTGAGGTCTTTGTTGTTTTTTTTTAAGTAACTGTCCCCCCAGTGTGGGGCTGGAACTCCTGAGCCGAGATCAAGGGTTGCGTGCTTCACCCACCAAGCCAGCCAGGCGCCCCCTTTCTGTTCAGGTGTTGATAGCAAAAGCAGTGTCTTCTTATTTTTAGAATTTGTCCTTTGCTATTTTTCAAATTTGTCAGGGGCAAATTTTTGTTTCCTTAAACATGTTAAACATCTTATTTTACGTTTTTGTATGCCAGAATTCTGTTATCTGACAATCTTAGGAACCGAATTCTCTGGTCGTTTCTGTTGCATCTCTTGAGGGTGGCTGTGTGTCTTGGGATGGACTTGAATTCTAAGTTCAGGTTTCTGTGGGTTCTCTCTGGGAGTTAAGGAGAGCTCTCCAATTATAAAAAGATTTATAATTGCCTCTGCCCATGGTCACCAGCAAGCCAGGAGCACTTTAAGTTAATTTCTCCCCTTCAGGGACCCGACTTGCAATGAAAAGTTGAGCCCAAACCCACGTTTGCCCATCCTCAAGGGAGGATATTTTTCTTCACACAGAGCCACTTGGCCAGATTTTTTTCTTTCTCACTCACTCTTCCCTCCCAACCCCCCACGTCAAGGATCTGTCTCAAAGGTTCCTGGTTCCATGAGTCACTTTCTTTCCAACCCCCAGATGTGAATGGACCCATGGTTCTGACCTGTGCCCTCTTTGCATTATTAAACTCAGGTCTCCGGGTTCTAGAAATCTGCAATATCTCTGGCAGATTTCCCACTCTGCTTTCCAGCACCTGTTTGGTTTAGGGCTTATTCTCTGGGAGTGCAGTTACGTACTCAATAGGGTGTTGGTGCCCGGGGGGCTCAGTCGGTTAAACATCTAACTCTTCATCTCAGCTCAGGTCATGATCTCACAGTGCGTGAGATCACTCAAAATTCATCAATAAACTTAAAAATAAATCAATAAAAGAGTGCCGTATTGTATTGTATATTCCCCAGCAACCTCAATAGTTTACTGGGCTGCCATTTTGCTAGACACAGAGATCCAGACATTTTCTGTAACTATATTTTCTGTTCACATCTGCATCTTTCATGTAATATTGTGTCATTGACTACATGGTAATACATGAATATTACAATAATAATCGTACCCTCATATGGGACATTTGGGATTCAATTTATTATTAATAGTATTGTGGTTTTAACTATTGAGAAGACTAAATTTATTCACATTGAAAGATTGTTCTTTGTTATGAGATTCTCTCTCTCCTACTTTATGCTATTAACTTATCAGTTTTTAGATGAAATGATAGGAAACTGGGATTTTTATTCATCTGTTAAAATATCTTTGCTTGACCATTCCTTCATCTAATCCCCTGTCTTTTAAGTTCATTTTTAGTTCAGCATTTTATTTCTTGATAATATCGATGATGAGTTTCACTGACTACAGAACATTTTACAGCTTTGTCATCACGTTTGGGAAAGGATAAGTGACAGGTGTATAGGAAACTGAACAGGGGCGCCTGGGTGGCTCAGTCAGTTAAGCCTGTGACTTCGGCTCAGGACATGATCTCATGGTTCGTGAGTTTGAGCCCTGCGTCTGGCTCTCTGCTGACAGCTCAGAGCCTGGAGCCTGCTTCTGAGTCTGTCTCCCTCTCTGTCTGCCCCTCCCCCTCTTGCACTTGCCCTCACTCTCTGTCTCTCAAAACTCAGTAACCGTAAACAAATTAAAACAAAAAACTAAACAAGCAATGAAGACATTTATTAACCACAGAAGGACACAAGTTTCTAAAAGAAGTACGGTTATATGCAGTTCATGTATGAAGAATATTTACATAGTTATAATCAATTAAACACATGGAAAATAAAAGTTATTTTAAAAGTCTACTTTGCATGTATGGGATTCTGAAAATAAGCCGACATAAATCACCGTGTTAAAAATCTACTGCAGGGGCGCGGCTCGGTCTGTTAAGCGTCCGACTTCGGCTCAGGTCATGATCTTGAGGTTCGTGAGTTAAAGCCCCACATCGGGCTCTGTGCTGACAGTGCAGAACCCGCTTCTGGTCCTCGGTCTCTCTCTCTCTGCCGCTCCCTGACTTGCGTATGCTCTCTCTCTCTCACTCTCAAAAATAGATAAACATTAAAAAAATTTTTTTAATACACCGTGCTGGAAGCCGTTTCTGAACTCAGGAAGTTGAGAAAATCTCCTTGTGAGGTAAGGCGGGTTTGCAAGGTCTCCGCTGTTAGAATGTGACCGATGTCTACCCCCACTCAGTTATTTGTGCTTGAGCACCGACCCCCAAGGCACCCGGCTGACTGGTGTCAGGAGTGACTTGTCCTCTTGAGCTAAAAATATACTAATTGCACCTTGTGAAGGAACTTATTGTAGGAGTTTCTTCTTTTGTGATTATGGGAGCAAATATTGCATTTCCTGAGAAACCTGTTTTTCTTCCCCTCGAGAGAAAACAGGCTGTTGACCCCTGCTCACAGAGAACTAACTCTTGCCTTTGCTATGCTACAATCATTGCCTTGTATTTGAATGCTACAGATACCTTCCTTCCCCATGTGATAAGCATCTAAGTCACCTACATCAATCACTATTGACAAAGATGATGTATGAGTCTTCTACCAATCTATGTTCTGGGAAATTTTTACAGACCAAAGAATTTGTCATCAGAAATCATTGTCTAAGGCAAATGCCACTTCTGTGTTAGCCCCGTACATTTTTTCCATAAATAAAGCTGACTCTCCGGTCGGTGCAGAGATGCCTGCCTGCTGATCTGAAAGAAACTCGTGGCTCTCTCTTTGTCTTCCCCTTTCGCCGACTCTCATCTCTCTCGTGCCCACACCGTCCATCCTTCAGGGAACCTGGACCTGCTGGAGCTGGACTCCGGCACCACCGCAGTAAGAAATTATACAGTATCCATCTTAAAAGCATCAAGATAAATTGAGCTTTTATGGTGTTTGAATATAATGAATTTTTAAGAATACCTTGAGAAGGTCACGCTGATCTTTTAGATTGATATGATTTAGGGGCACGTAGGTGGCTTAGTTGGTGTAGCGTCCAACTTTGGCTCAGGTCGTGATCTCGCAGTTCATGGGTCCGAGCCTGAAAGGATCGGGTGTTGTCGAAGAAAGACCACCAGATGCCAAATAGAAGCGAGGCAAGATTTTATTCACGGCCGGGCCAAACCTGATCTCTTCTTCTCAAGGAGAAAAGTGCAATGGCCCTGAACAAAGGTAGCAGTGAGCTTATTTGGATCTCAGCAAGTCAGAATACGTCATTATTTAGTTAACCCATTACAATTTACAGCATTTCGTGGTAGCCAATTATAGTGTGATACACAGATGTTGATTTTGGCGGGAACCTATTATTTTAAAGTTCTTTGTCTTTTAAAATGACGAATCATAGTTAGACATCTAAGATACCGTGAGGCAGTGACTATTTGACTTTTACCTGTTGACCTTGCATTGGTCAGATCTTAGTCAAAGGGGTGGGGGAAGTTTTGCATCCTAAGTTATCTATCTAGCAAATGGGCGTTGTTACAGAAGTGAGATGAAGCAGTAACTTCCGATAACTCTAATAGGGAAACTACACAAGCTTTTATATCAATTATTTATGAAATGTGAGTTTAAGCCGAACTTATATACAGTAAGCTTTCTGATATCTTGTAAGTTGACCTATTGCAAAGCCCCACGTCGGGCTCAGTGCTAACAGCTCAGAGCCTGGAGCCTGTTTCAGATTCTGTATCTCACCCTCTCTCTGCCCCTCCCCTGCTCACTCTCTGTCTCTCTCTGTCTCAAAAATAAAGAAACTATTCAAAAAAATCCTCATGTAAAAAGATATGTAATGTAAAATAATTAGGTTAATGTTAAAAATCTATAATAATTTGAATTTTAAAGTTAAGCACCGCAGTTAACACTTACTCATTCTAGGAGAGATTTACCATTCGTTGATTCATGCATGCATCCTTTCAAGTAATGTACTAACCTCTCTTCTAGTTTCCAGGGCGTTAGCACCACAGCTAGTCCCAAGTCCCTGCCTTTGTCGTTTACAACATGATGTGTGGGAGCTGGGCTTTGAGATGACAAGTGATGATGGCATCGTGAGGTCACTTGGCAGAGGGCAAGAGCGACAGGGAGAGACTGGCAGGTAAAGTGAGCTAATTCATTCTGCTATACCTAGTTGCTTAGATTTTCTATTATAAACACTTACGGCTTTTATAAATTAGGGGAAAGCTCGATTAACCTTTGTTTTCAACTCAGAAACAGAGGCAGCACACAGTAGTGGAAAGACCATATTCTCTGGTATCAGACACACCTGCATTGGGTTCTAGTTCTTGGACATCTTAGTATTTCTGAGCCTCAGTTTGATCATGTGTGAAATGGGGATGATAATGTAATGGGAGAGCTAAAGCACTAAAAATAATGCAGGTACAATGTTGGGGACATTATGAAATGACTGGTACTTTCTACAGTGTTATACTGGTGATAATGCAGCTCTGGGACACCTCCCAGTGACTTCAGCTGGGAGGCTGCGTTTGGAAAGTTAAGACATCTTACAGTAGGCTTTTGAGCCAGATATCAGCAGGGTAGGGGAGAAGCTGGGGAGCTTACTGGATGTCGGAAAGAAGATGGGGAGGAGGGGGAAGCCCACAAGAATTTGCTGTCCTCCCTCGAAGCGTCTGTCCTATCCAGGTATGACCTGTCATCATCTGAGCCAGCCTGTGTGACATGTACGTGATCCATCCCAGTCCTGGGGGTTGTGCTGCTGGGCCAATGGGGCTGCTCTTCCTTGACCCGAGTTCATTGGTGACAGCTAATGCAGTGACATTTTCCGGGATCAAAAGTGGACTCCACGGCAGGGAAATGGAAGGGGAAATGGATGAATAAGATATTTCCTCCTGTTCTTCACTGGATAACTCCGGGCAAACCCCACCAAAAACCAACACAGCAAGAAGCGCACAGAAGTGTTAGATTCTGAGTTTGTTCATACCTGCGGCCCCAGCTGAGATGAAAGCTGTCAGCTGGCTCTGAGAACCTCAGTGGTCGTTGTATCTCTTTGAAATTGGGATTACTGCTCTAAAGAGTTGAAAATGAAAACCTGAAAACGTCCCCTTTTCTCACAGACTTGATTCCTGAGTTTTTCCCTCCCTTTGGTTCTTTCCTTCACTCGAGTGATGGCAACTCCTTGTGTTCTTTATTTTGTTCATAAATTAAATGATTTAACACACTGGTGGGGATTCAACCTAATGACTGGGTCAAGCTGTCACTTCCGTGACTGAAGAATAAAATGTCCGCCCTTTTTCTCAGTGGTGTTGGTGTGTGTAGACCTCCTTCTTGGGAGAGACAGACACTGGTTGTGTTGCTAATTAGCTGCCCAGGGCTGCCTGGGCATTTATTTCCTCCTAGTTAGGGTTGCCTGATAAAGTGCAGTGTAAATATGTCCTAAATATCGTGCAATAAAAAAATTGTGATTTGACTGAAATTCACATTAATTGGGAATGCTATTTGCTAAGTCTGGCTGCCTCATTCATCCCCTGTCTCTCTGTTACGTGCATTTCCTGAATGTAACCCCGTCTCTCTTGCTGTTGTGATTGACTGAGGCTCTTGAGGCTGAGTGGATCTCAGCCTCCAGTGACCGAGCATAATACCAAGCACATTAAATTTATTTATTTATAAAATATTGAAGACATTCACATGACTCAATAGGTACAAAAGGCTATTTGCTAAAAAAAAAAAAAAAAAAAAGATCTCTGTCCCTGCCCTCTCTCTAGTCATAAACAATATTCATGGTTTCTTGTATACTCTTCCAGAGGTGACTCATTTTTAGGCAAGTTCCTATCTATTCCCCCCCCCACTCCTTTCCCTTTTCGCACAAATAGTAAATACCATAATCACTATTCTGCGTTTTCTTTCTTCTAACAATAGATCTTGCTATATAGCAGCATGCAATGAGCTTTCTCTTTCTTCTTCACGAATGCGGGGTATTTCATGATAGGGGCAAGCCTGGAATTTATTAAACCGGTTCCCTGCTCACAGAAGTTTGTTGACAGCTGGTGTTGTGCCCAGGAGTAACCTAGTGTGTACGTGATTTCTTAGGTGCCCAGACATGTCTGCCGAGTCCATTCCCAGCACTGGGATCACTGGCAGTACACAGTGCCCTCTGCCCTCCACGGACACTGTGCCAATTTGTATTCACATCGGGAAGCACTGAGGATGCCCGCGTAGCCACGTTCCCACCAACACAGGAGAGTATGACGGCTGTTCCGGATACGACCAGCTCTTAGGTGAAGAAATGCTATCTCTTAGTTTTAATTTGTGTTCCCCTTTTTATGACTGACTTTGACCATCTTTTGAGGTATTTAAAATGCATTTATATTTTCTGTGTTCTGTCTGTTGATGGGCTTTTTCTATTGGATGGCTATTGATTTGAAGCCATTCTTGTTTATTAGGGAAATTATTTCTTTGTGATGAGAGTTGCAAATGTTTTTCCCACCTTGTTGTTGACACTTTGACTTTATGGTAATGCTTCCATGAAAAATTTTATTTATCCGTATCTTTTATTAACGGATATAATTTATTCCTATTTTTTTCTGTTGTGACTTCTGAGTTCATATCATGCCTAGGCCTTCCTCACTCAAAGATAATATCCTCCCATAGTTTCTTTTCTTTTAAATTTTTTAAATGGTTATTTATTTTTGAGAGAGAGAGTGTGAGCAGGGGAGGGGTAGAGACAGGGAGACACAGAATGTGAAGCAGGCTCCAGGCTCCGAGCTGTCAGCACAGAACCCAACGCGGGCTCTAATCCACGAACTGTGAGATCATGACCTGAGCCGAAGTCAGCGATTAACCGACTGAGCCACCCAAGAGCCCCTAACTTTACTTCTTTTAATAGAGAAGATTTAGCTTTCTTAGGTACCAAAAGACCTGATCATGAAACAGAGGAAATTACTTTGAGGAGACACAAAGTCTTTGTTTCTTTTAGGCAGATTACCGAAAAAGGTAAAGAAAGACCTTTCATAATCTCTTACCGAGAGCAGGCCAGTTGTCCAAGAAAACTTTGTCCTTTTAACAAAGAGAAAACTGAATTCTAATTTTGTACTAATTTTACTTAAGAAAGTAAAACTCGTTTATTTAAATTCATCCAATCTTAGTCCTGATCACACCTAAAATTCCTTTCCCTTTTATTTCCAGTAGTTTTAATCACATATGTTAGATTTTTAACCCTTAGCATCTTTTAATTTTTCATGAAAATTAAGAAATATGCAACAATGAACTGTCTTTTATATTAGCCTCTTATTCTTTGCTTCATAACTTCTAGAAACGTGGTTTTTCATGGAAAATTTCTCAGTGTGGGATAAAACATGTTTAGTACTAGACCCAAATAGCTTTAATCCTCCAGAAAAGGAAGAAAAAGTGGATAAATCTGTATGTAATAATGTTTCAGTATTTTATCTTCCTAGGAAATGATCTGGATAGTCCATAAATTTAACTTAGCAAAACTTTAACGTTTTAGGTTATTAATATATTAGGAGAAACTGTTTTAAAAATGTACCTAAAACCTTTTTATGTTACTTATATCTACTTAATTTACTTATTGTTAACAACTACATTTAGATTACCTACAACCACTTCATTAGACGTTAGACAACATCAGTCATCATCCTGGGTTATTTTTCTAGGTGACAGAGTGTGTAACAAAGACATCACGGACTTGGCTGATTACTAAACCCAGATGGACTTGCAATGCTGCTACCTTTAAAGACATGCCTATTTTCAATAAACCAGCAAACGTAAACTAGCTTTGATATCAAATATTTCCTAGATCCCATGAACCTGAAAAGCATTTGGGTTATTTTCTATTACATTGTGAGAATTTAATTTATATAAGTCTTGATTTGTTTAAGCCAATTAAATAGAACTCTATTACAAATTAATTTTGGTATTACCATTCAGAGGTAGAAAATAGCACCCATCTATGACACATACATACGCATTGAGGCAGGTGCAAACAGACACTTCCTATGTTTGTTTTAACTCTTTAGCCATGATGGGGCACCTGGCTGGCCCAGTCAACAGAGCAGGTGACTCTTGATCTCAGGGTAGTGAGTTCAAGCCCCACACTGGGCATGGAGCCTATAAATAAATCAGTAAGTATGTAAATAAGGAAATAAGCAAGTAAGTAAACTAAAAATATAGCCCCGAGACAGATATGACAATGTAAACTAATTTACCGTAAAAGATCAGAAGAACAGAAGGGGGAAAGGTTATTTAAAATTCAGGCCAATGAAAAATCCATTGGAACAAGTTAACTGCTCAGATGGCTAAAACTTTTGCTATCACTATTTGTAGAGAAGACACGTGATTTTTCATTGGCCTAAATTTCAAACGACCTTTCCCCTTTTTGTTTTCCTATAATTGCCTCACTAAAGTGTGTAGGACATTGATTCTCAGAGGGACAGGGAAGGAATATTAGTTCCTCCAGGAAGTTTTCGGTCAGGACAAACAAACAATTCTGGTAGCATTGGATGACCCCTTGGACTCGAGGCATTCCCAGAGATGGTGCAAAAGATATTTTATTTTTATTTTTCTCTGGGGCAACAAAGGCAGAGATCTGGGGGGGGCCGGGGGGTGCTGACTGTGGTACAGTTCTTACCTTTAGCCAGCTCCCTGTTTTTCTAGGATCCCACCTGTAGGTCCTAAGTGGAGTTTAAAGTGTAGAGTGTAGCTGGGGCATTTATCGAAATGTGGCAAGGTTTTTTAAAAATTAATTTTAATTTTAGTTTCCCCTTGGCTGTTTCAAGGGAATCATATGGCAGTTTACCCAAAAATCCTTCATAGTCTTGTCAACACTGGGACGGGCCTGAACAGGGGCCTTCCTTGGAGGGTAGACGTGGGGATGTCTATAAGGCCATCAGGTTGGCCGACTGTGTATAGGCTTGGTTCCAAGTCTTTTCCAAGTCCTCAGCTATGATCATGAACGGTGGCCTCCTGTCCTGTTTTCTGCCTTGTTATTAATCCGTTAATCTCAAAAGGTAATCTGTGTATTAAAAACTTTGAGGATCCTTCCTGGATCTAGGAAATTTTTAAACTATGGTGTCTAGATCAGCCTTTGAGCTAGGAGAGAACGTGGACTCTGGGGACAGAACCGAGGACCGGGGTTTCCA
Organism: Cryptoprocta ferox; assembly: GCA_028646485.1. NCBI lineage: Eukaryota > Metazoa > Chordata > Mammalia > Carnivora > Eupleridae > Cryptoprocta > Cryptoprocta ferox. Next base: position 137,851,182 of record CM053577.1, on the reverse strand, counting down.
GTCACGTGGGGGACTGCGGTCCACACTGCCAGCAGTCCCCCATGTGGAACTCGCGATTTCAGACAAAGGGGGAACGTTGGAAAGCAAGTGAGATCGGGAGCTCAGGGCAAGGAGGGCAGAGCCCAGAACTAGAGGAACTTATCCAGGGCCCTTGGGAAAGGCCAGAAAGACAACTCAGAAAGGGGCTCCCGGGTGCCACGCCTGCATTTCTCTTTGTCCCTGAATGCCTTTGGAAGTGCAGTTCAGATCCCACCGTTCCTGTGCCAAATCTGCTAAGTTACAACAATCCAACTGAGTAAGGTTTTGAGACCTAATGGTCCTTACCGAAAGATTCATGGAGTCGGGCAGCACCCTATCTGGCAAGAGAAAGGAGCTCTGAGGAGCTGTACAGGAAGGAAGGCTTTTGGAGGCAGAAGGGGGAAAGAATGGGTTATTTCAGGCTAGGGGTGGCTTACCAATGGTGGACAGGCAGTTACTTCATTGGCGATGACCAGAACATTCCAGACTGAGCGGTTAAGACTACATTCCTGGGAGGATTGTAACTGCAATTAGGTGAGATGCTAAGTCTTGGTTTGCCAATGTGGGGCTTAGTGCCAGTGACTGCACTGCCTGCTACTACTTTTCAAAGTTTCTAGATCTTTCTATGCTTGTAATTGTCTTAAAATGGTAAAAGCTTCCAATTGAAATGTAATCTGAAATTATCAAAGATTAACCATGTTCTTATATCACTAGCTGTTAACACAACTTACTTTCTTTTATGTTGCTAAGTTATTTACTTTCTAGCTTCTGTGGATGGAGTGTCTATGAAATGTGGCTCATTAGTTCTTTGAAGTTGGTTATGTTAAAAGATAGTTACGAAAGAAAGGTAAATCATGAATTACGCAGATATGAAATGAACATGCATCAGGGTTTATCCTACTCATTAATCAATGTTGCAATTGTTTTACAGGAGAATCTGAAGAACTCTGTGTTCATTGATCAAGAACATTGAAATAAATGTGCACATGGAGGCAAAACTGATTTTTATAGGGGAAAATCTACCTATCTGCAGACAAGAGTTATTTTCACTGGTATAGGTCACCTCCAACTGATAGAGTCCTCAAATAGCCCAAATACAAGAAAGACTAGCTAGAATCAGATAACCAAGAGATCTTGTAGACAGTGTTTTATTTCCATTGAAATACAGATTTTGCCCTGCAGTCACATTAAGTGTTTTTCAACTGAAGTGAGTTGTAGATAATCCTTGAATTAGTGTCGATAAACATTATTTCTGCAGCATAAGAAAAATGACTTTATTCTGCTGATGTACAAAGTTTAGAATTAATGACAAAACCAAAGATTCTTCCCTCACCAACAAAGTATTTAAAATAGTACAATTGTATTTAATACAGGTGCCATTAAAATTCCATGGGGAAAAGAATAGTCTTCTCAACAAACAGTACTGGGACAACAGGATAGTCGCATACAAAGACGAAATTTAGACCTCTACCTTAAGCTACACAAATTAACTCAGGATGGATTGAAGGGTATCAGAATGTGACCCCAAAATATGTCTCTTTGGCATAAGGATTATTTGAACTGATTATTTTTGAGAGAAAGCACTAAGGAGAAAAGCTCTAAAAAACAGTAGATGGATGGAAGGGATCTGTAATCCCTTTTGTAAGGGAAATCTCCATTTCTAAGTGTCTCTTCCTCTGAACCAGGAAGAGAATGATTCCAAATCAGTAGAAACTCTTCTCACTGGAGAAGGCAGGGACTGAAATCTGTGTAACAATCTTACCTTTGTTTTCGGTGTTTTTCAAGGTAACCTGTCATAACTGCCTCCCCGCACCGCCCCCACCAAGTCCAACAATCTCTTTGTCTTCAGTCAAATGGTCTCCTTCTTTAATTAATGTGAGACTATTGATCCTTAGGGAAATGCAAATGAAAGCCACCCTGGGATGCTTTCTTGCCCATTGTGGCTAGAATAAAAAAAAAGGGACCCAGTGTCCTTAAGGACCCAGAGAGATGAGAGCCCTCAGGCGCTGCTGGTGGGAACTTAAAATGGCACAGGCCCTTTAATACCGTCCAGCAGTTCCTCAGAAAGATAAACCTAGAGTTACCTTCCGACCCAGCCATTGAACCGCTAAGTAATTACCCAAGAGAAAGGAAAACACCTGTGCAAAGTCTTGTGCACAAATGTACAGAGAGGCGTTATTCACAAAGTGGTGCGACTGAATAGGACAAATTCAAGAAATTTGAAACAAATCAAGATTACATTTGTAGAGGATAAGCGACATTTTCCGCAGTTTTGTTTTCAAGTGGGCAAGACTAGACTAAGATGTACCTAAAACAAGTTATTTCGAAGTAATTAAGAGTAGAAAAAAAGAAACAAGAGCCATTGGAGACCCCCATTAACCAGGCCAGGCTGAAAATTGAAGGGCTGGAATAGGGTGGCAGAGGGGCTCCTTTGTTTCCCTGGAGGACCCATTGCTTTGGGTGAGGTGTGTCAGAGGGAGCCTGACTACCAAGAACTTAGCTGGGGGTCCTCTGTGGACGTCATGGAGAGGGAACCAAGAGTGAAAGCAGAGAACCCGCTTGCCCTTCCAGCCCAGAGAGGCAGCATGGTGGGAAAGCGGATCGCGTAGACAGGGGTGAGGGGAGGAATTGTGATCCCCGTCAGCCAGCTCCTGGTGGCTGGGAAGCCTTGGGCCACTGCCTGGAGACTCCATTCTTTATTTCAACATGGTAGTGACTTTGTAAGAGGCCCCACTATAACGTGCTGGGAGCACCCATTCTGGAGCTGTGGTCACAGGGATTCTGAACTTCACACTACTGTCAGCACAGATGCGAGGACCAGCCTCCTATATCGGCATTCCCTTCCCAAACCTCGATGCCTGAAACCTCAAAGAAGCCAAGCGTCTCAAAATCATGGTAGACCCTGTGGGGGTTCCAAGTGCCCAACACGGCACTGTGGCGTAGTGATTACTTTGAATTAACGGTACCCAGGACAGCGCCGTGCAAGGACACTCTGCCCCACCGTGGTCCCCTGAAAGCAGGTGGGAAGTCTGCCATGGGTAAGGTGGCCTCCCTGTGCCAGGAGGGGGGAAGAGGGCACCCTTAGCCCCAAAGACGGGGATTTAGGGAGAGTAGACCATGCTGGGGCTCGAGAAGCCTGTAAAAACACACCTTGTTGTTACTCCTTCATCATTAACTACCCCACGTCCAAAACCCTTTGTCCTGTCAGTTCACAAATGTATTGTTTCTTTGCCTAAAATGTATTAAACCTCCTGTTTTGGTCCTTCTTTGCACCTCCTATCTTCCTCGGGCACCTGTGCATACATCTGGCACACAGGCTTAAATTTGCTTTTGTTCTGTTAATCAGCCTTTTTGTTACGGGGAGTGGAGGTGTCAGGGAGAAAGGGAGAAGAGTAGGAGGGAAACCGTTGTTCCTTCCCTGCATCCCACTACCTGGTTTTTAAATCTTGGTCTGTTGATTTTGTCTTGGTTTGATCAATATACTTAAAAATTCATGCTTCATCTTCTTTCTGCCTTGGTTCCTGAAATTTGTTGTTGAAGGGATTCAGCAGTTGCCTCCTAATATCTAGAACTTTATGAACTGAAATATCAGGTATTTAGTTAATATTAGCAGAGACATCAGTTATCCGCTGTCCAGTCACAAAGTGGCTCTTTCCTTACTTTCCTCAGCTGCAGAACAGACCCCAGTGTGTGGTTTCAGTAAACACCTGTGGCCCCCTCCCCCCTTGGGTCTTCTATGTTCTTAGCCTGACTTTTACTTACCTGGGCCCTGCAGTCACTGGCAGATAAGGCTCAGAAGAGAATTTTGGTATCATATTAATGACTTTCTGCTCTGGCACATAATATTTAATTTAAAAACGTTAAGTTTTAAGTAGATGGTATGGCTAGAGCTCATTTACGCTAGGAGCCTGGCCACTGAATTATCTGATTGTCTTCAATTATTGCCGTGTTGACAAGTTCAACCGTAACTAGCCACTGTAGTTATTTTTTTCTCTTTTAATCCTGAGTGGTTTTGTCTGTGCATGTTCACTTATAGGAATCCTCCAACCCACAGTTTCTTACATCTTTAACAGATAGCAGAGAATATTTGAGAGACATGGAGTGGAATTCTGGTGTTTCGTGATATCAGGCATGGTTTTTCAAATGCCACTGAATCCAGTTCATGAAAAAGGTCAGTGACGTTGTATTGCGTGACAAGGTCAGCCATTTTTGTTTTTTTCTTTCATAACAATTTGTCTTTGTAATTGATCTCGTAGGTTCTAATGCCTTTCCGTGATCGTCCTCCAGCCAGACCGGAGTGGAGCTGGCTTCCATGGAGAAGAGGCCAGTTGTGGCCCCCCCCCATGGAGCACGGAGCGTAGCACCCCAAGCCTTCCCACTGGCCTCCTCCCCGCCGAGTCCACCCCGTCTGAGCCACCTGTATCTCCTGCCGCTGCTCCCAGGACAGGTAACTGCTGCTTTCAGTACAGCAGAAGAAGAGTACAAAACCCTGCTGTACAAGAGAGTAGTGACAACTTACAAGTTTCCTCGTTCCCTCCAGCCACATCTCTGAGCATGTCTTAGAAACGGTGCTTACACAGCAGGAATGAAAAAATGACTGGACATTGTCTTTTCCCTCCGTGCAAAAGTGAGACTGATGGGTAAATGGATGGTTTTCATATCATCTAGCAAGTGCCGGGACAGGCAGCTAAGGGAGCAGGGGAGGCACCCAGCCTGACCTGTCAGAAGGGCCAGGGAGGCCTTTCCCGAGGCAGTAATGCCAGGATGGAGCCAGTCAGCTAAAATGGGGTTGCCGCATTGTTCCGGTCAAGGGAGTGACATGTGTAATGACAGTAATGATGATTCTGTTCAGTGAGCACTTAATCAAGTGCTGGGAACTATGCTTAGCACTTCCCGCCCATCACCTCATTCATTGTGTGTGCCAGAGAACGGAAGTATGGCGGGGGTGGGGCTCAGGTGACATTTTGGGAGAGCTGTAAGGAGGTCATTCTGATCCAGTGAGGGAGAGGGAGATGGCAAGGTGTGAGTCTACAGTGGTAAGCAGGGCAAGGGTTTGAAAGATCTGTAATCTATGCTAAGGAATTTGCCCTTCATTGGGAAGTAGAGAGAATCTCTGAATGATCTTAAGCAGGAAGTGAAATGATCAGATTAGTTTCAAGAAAATAGTGTGGAGCTGACTGGAGGCAAGAAGATCCATCAGGACCAGAGGGAGTGATTGCAGGGAGGGAGAGAAGGAACCAGGTTAGAGTGCTACCAGAGGGCTGGAATCAGTAGGATTTGATGAGTGGTTGGCCAGCAGGATGAAAGAAACAGGACCCTGTGATGGACGAGCAGTGCTCTGACCACAAAGCACCAGGAGTCACTGGCGTAGACGGGGACGACTGAAGGCTTCGGGCACAGAAGCGACCTTCCGGGGAGGGCGGTGGGGAACTGGGGGGAGGGCTGTAGAGGAGCTTTGGAGATGTCCTTTCTTTAGGAGTTGGAGGAACAGAAGGAGCCGACACAGAGGCAGGTCAGAAAGAGGAGGGCATGGACGGAGGGGAGGAAAGAGGGACGCCTGAGTAGGAAGAGGTCATGAAAGAGCCAGAGGCTGCAGGGATCATGGTGAGTGCTGAACAGCTCCCATTAGATTTCCTACTAAAGAAGGTACTGGAGAGCTTGTTTCCTCAGCCACTCTGTGGGCACTGGACACTGGGGATAACTCCCTCTGCCTTGTTCACTTACTTTGATCCTCCGCTTCCCTAGACAGAAAGGTATTGGCAGAAGAGAAGCCGTGTGGTGTATTGGAAAGGAAACCAGCCTGGGAATTAGGATCCTTGGGTTCTAATAGGACTATTGCATGGAACTGTTAGAAGGTTAGATGATCATTTTAAAGCCCTTGGGACTGTGCCCGGAACAGTATGATCTGGTGTGTGTGTTTGCTGAAATAAAGACACTTAAAGTAATTAGGTACCGGTGGCTCTATTTTTGCTAATTATTCGTACAACCTCGAGCAACGTAATTATTTTGCTTTTCTGAAGGTCACGACTGAAGGTTCGGGAGTGGTGGCGAGGCTTTGGAGGTCATAAGCATTAAACCTTACTGAAGTAGTTTAAAATGGAGGAAGAGTGTGGGAAACTACTACAGGACGCACCCTTTAGTTGGTCCAGATGGAAAGTCATGCATGGAAAGTCAATGGAAGTAATGGGTAAGGGGAGCTCTGCAGAGAAGCTAGGGAGGCCCCTGCAGCTGGTGTAGGAAGGTACTGGAAGGGCTGGGTACTGACGGAGGGGAGAGGAGCAGATTTAGTGAGCCACACGTCCCCCAACATCTCCAAGTAGCTCAGACCTCTTAAAGAGCACTCAGCTTAAAGAAAAAACAAAATCTTTGCTTTTCTCCCTGTGACCTCCTCCTATCTCTCAGTTGTATTTAACAAGGAGACGAATGTCCAAAGGCGTCTCGCCAATTGAATGCACCAGTGTTCTGCTGGTTATGAGGAGGTAAATGAACATTGTCCTGAGTGCTGATTTAGTGGGAAAGTGCTTTGGATGAGCGTGAATGTTCCCGCTGCCTGAGTTAAAATAGCCCTTTCATATGGAGGTTGACTGGGTTTACTCTTGGAAAGGTTCCAAGAGCAAGGCCATTAGTGACCAAGAACTGAGTGGTGCGTGACTAATGATACAGAAACACTCGTGATTACCCTCAACTTTTTAATAAAAACAGCAGGTACCAGGGAGTCTGGAAGAGCTGATGGGAGGAAGGAAAACAGATTCCACCCACAGTACCCAACTGTCCCATACAACCTTATTACCATACAACCCATACAACACTGCTCAGTCAGTCCAAATCGTTACTTTCTTCACCTTGCCCACTCACACAGGTGGCTTCAAATTTACGAAATCTGCCCTGCAACGGAATGTGGGTCATGACTCAGTTCCTAGCCAGAGGGAAAAAAGTGTCTTAGATAAATCCCAGGAAGAACTATGAAGAAAACGTATGTTATTTAATCTTGTGGCTACTACAAAGAAATCTATTTCAGGGCAGTAATAGAACATTGTTATCGTGTATAAAGGAATGTACTGTTTCTAATCGACTTTTCGTGAAACAGCTCCTGGTGTCCGCTGGAGATAGTCTACTAATAACTTGACCAGAAAATGGAGTTGAACTGAAGGCTTTTGTGGTGCCAGCGCCACCTGCAGGTGACAGTGTGACTTCCCCTGTGACCCCAGGGGCCCATTAGCCAGGTTGCTCTTCAGTGGTCTTTGCAGGTTCTGTACTGCAGGGATTCATTTTCACAACACTGTGTGAGGTCAGGACTGAAGGTTCGGGCGTGGGGGCGAGGCTCTGGTGGTCGTAAGCATTAAACCTTCTGATGGAGTTGAAAACGGAGGAAGAATATGGAAAACTACTGCAGGACGCACCCTTTAGTTGGTCCAGATGGGAAGTCCTGCATTTCCGAAGAGGCAGAGCACGAGACGCGTTAGAGCAGAAGTTTCCACATCCCAGAGTCTGACCGGCAGTGACCCGGTGCGGAGAGGGGGCAGGAGGGCTGCACCCGCAGCTGTTTACAGGCACTGCAGTGGGGGCCCCGGGGCTCCGAGGTTCTCAGGATGCCTCACACCAGCTCTTCCGGAAATGTTGCTCCGAATGCCCTTTCTTCTGCTTGACCAAATGCTCTACTGTTCAGCACACAGGAGCCATCCCTGTGACCTGCCAAAGGCATTCTTTCCTAGGGGATATTCGTTCTTAGGGTGTTGAATGTTTCTCATTCAGGTCAGTCCCTTCTTCGGTCCCCCTGCCCCCATCACGTACGGGTCAGAATTTAAACAGAGTTGATAATATTTGGCATTTCCTTTAATACTTCATACTTGAACTAGCACCTCGTGGTGGGAGACTGCTTCATCTTTATACAGAGAGGTTTAATCTGTTTCTGCGTCCTTCAGGAATAACCCCCGCGACAGATGAAATGAATGGAAATCTCCTTGGCTTTTATTAAAAGGGGAAAAAGTACAGTGGATTATATACTGTGTTGAAGTGTGTATCTCTCTTTGTCTCTCTCTGTATCTCTCTATCACTATCTTTCTCTCTGTATCTCCAGTCACCCTGAAAAGAAAGTCATCGAATGCTAACTGTGGGATCAGGGAGATTTTTTGTTTCCTTTTTCTTTTTTCCCACTTGCTACACGTCATGAATTTTCCACAAGCTGTACGTTCCCCTAATAAAACTGAAATTTCCCACTGACGGAGAGAGAAACTTGCTGTTTCTTATGCAGATGGTAGTTGAAAGCTGAGTTCAGAGTATGCCTGGCGTCCCTTCTGCTCCAGTTAGGGCCGTCCCCTCCTTCCCTCTGCCCAGATGCTATACAGTGACTTTTCAGAATTTATGACGCCCTGTATTCCTTACTTGCTCTCAGAAATCACCTACCGCCCTGACGAGCTTCACACGCCACCCCGGAGACTGCGAGACGAAACAAAAGGAAGTCCCATGCAGGCGCTCAATCTCTCCGGCAAGCGTTCCGTCCACACTCGCTCGCTGAGCCCCGAAGCCTGTTCTGTGATCGAGATCAGGAAAAGGACGTAGACGAATCCAGTCACAACCACGTGGACAGGCAGATGGTGACGTGCCAGAGCCTCTGTGCCGAGGCGAAAACGTCTGTGTTCTACGGCTCCTTGTCCTGGTCGAGGCGAGACGCCCGGGTCGGGTCCTCTCCGCGCGCGCGCAGGCACGTGTCTGGAGCTGCCAGCGGGTGGACCCCCGCGCGGTGCTCTGGCCGCCGCTGCTGCCCCCGGGGGTCAGCACCTCGCCAGCGGAACCGTGGCCCCCGACCGCCCCGGAGGAGGCGTGAGCTGCCGTGGCTGCCAGGGGGGCTGGTGTCCGGCCGTGAGCGAGGCCGCACAGCTCAGGTCACCGCCGTCACGGGGCACGGCCCCTCCGAGCGGGGTCCCCTGGCCGCTGACGGCCGACGGGCCGGCGCGAGGACAGAGGCTGATCCTTGGCACCGAGTGTAAGGACGGTCTGGGCGCCCGCGACTCGGGGCAGGCCTTTCCGGGGAGGTGGCGCCTTCAGCGCGGGCGCAGGCTTCCACCTGGGCTGTGTCTGCGCGGCTCCGGCGAGACTGCCCCCGCGCCGGGCTCCCTTCAGGAGGACCGGCTTCTGGGATAGTTTAGGCTGTTTGTAAAGTACCTTCATTTTGACAGAGAGAGCGAGAACGGGAGCAGGGGAGGGGCAGAGAGCGGAGGAGAGCAATCTCAGTCAGGCTCTGCGCTGCCAGCATAGAGCCCAGCGTGGGGCTTGAACTCACACCGTGAGACGATGCCCTGAGCCGGTCAAGAGCCGGTGCTGAACCCACTGAGCCACCTGCGTGCCCAGTGTTTCAGGCCTTTGGAGGCAACGGCCCGTTATGTCTTTTGAGCGTTGACCTGTGACACTTTTCTTTCCGTTGCAGGTGTCAGCAGGACTTTCCGCCTTCAAAGTCGCCGTTTCCAGGGAAGACACCTTTGGAGAAGGATACGCAGATGTCGCCGCGAAGCCAGCAAGCCGCTGGAGGAGACTGGTCTCGCGTTGTGCAGGGGTAGCTCTGTCTTTGGTGCCTAATAAAATGGTAATAGATACTTTAGTTTTACATTTGGCTCTACTACAGAGGAAATATGCAACAATCACGTGGTTTTCTGTTTCCTTTCTGCATTCTGTGTAATTCTGCTATTTGAGGTTGCCAGGTCGCTGCCGACCTTAGTGAGTGGCACGCTGCTGCCCCTTAGTCTCCTCTCTGCAGCATTTGCTCCGGTCACCCCTCACCCCTTCCTCATGACTCCACCTTACCTACTCTGGAGGGTTTTTTCAAATAGTCAGCTGAGCTCCTGAGGGGTTGGGAGGCATGCAGTGGGCTTTCAGGCTGCCACCAGCTCACAGGTCAGTGCATCTGTGTGGATTAGAGACAGGGGCCCTTTGTCTAGGTGGGCGCTACACAACTGAGGCGGCCACCTCTGTGCCAGCACCCCCTCCCAGCCATTATCTCGGAGGCTCTAAGCTCCCTTTGTGCACATTCTGCCTGAGTGTTAGGACTCAGAGTGGGGTGGAAGCTAGAGCGGGGCGGAAGTGGTGGAGGAGGAGGTAGAGGAGGTGGAGGTGGAGGAGGTAGAGGAGGGAGAGGAAGTGGAGAAGGAGGAGGTGGTGGAGGAGGTGGAGGTGATGGATGAGGAGGAGGAGGTGGTGGAGGTGGTGGAGGAGGTGGAGGAGGTGGAGGTGGAGGAGGTGGAGGTGGAGGTGGTGGAGGTGATGGAGGAGGTGGTGGAGATGGTGGAGGAGGTGGAGGTGATGGATGATGAGGAGGAGATGGTGGAGGAGGTAGAGGAGCTGGACGTGAAGGAGGTAGAGGAGGGAGAGGAAATGGAGGAGGAGGTGGTGGAGGAGGTGGAGGTGAGGGATGAGGAGGAGGAGATGGTGGAGGAGGTGAAGGTGAAGGAGGTGGGGAGGTGGTGCCCACGGTTGAACACTCAAGCCCCGGTTGACCGTTGGGGGAGCTGGAACTGTCCTACGTCGCTCCCTTTCTGCATCTACTGCCCATGTTTCGTGCTGGAGCCCTGGGTTATTATTACCCGGGTTATTACCTGGTTATTCCCATGTCCACTGAGCCTGGGCTCACCTGCGAAAATGTAAACCTGCAGACAGGCTCCTAAAATTGACAGGAAGGTTGCAAAGCTTTAGAAAGTACCCTCCACGGCTGAGGCCTGTAGGATAGACCCCTCTCGACATATGTTTATAACCAACTTGTAAAAAGCAGACGATGTTACTGGGGTTATGATGTGCACACATACAGCGGACTCAGCCCGTGTCCCTTTCCCTGTCACACAGCCAGAAGAGTCAACCTGCACCCCCCGCACCCGTGGTGGTTTCTCCCCAGATGCAAGCGCTCACCCTGTCTGTGGCATCGGCCTTCATGGACTGCAGTTACGGACGGCAGCCGTGAGTGTCTGGGACACGTCACGGTCTCTGCCCCGCGGGCTGCAGGTTTATCCCTGCTCCCTGTGCAGGCTGGGAGGCCTCACACCCCTGCGTGGATGTGCGAGCCTCTCCCTCAGGGGGCGGGTGGCTCCCAGCCCTCCAGGCACCTTCATTTCGGCCTTTGGCCTTTGTCTCATGCCTGTCTCACTTGTCCCTGAAAACTTCGGGGCCTAGCTATTGGATTTGGAATTAAAGCCGTTGTTAGAGAATCTCCTTTTGACGGAGTGTATGAGATGAGCAATCGGAAAATCACTAACATACACGGGGAGGGTTGCCTTCATCGAGGGTGGGCAGTGTTTTGTTGATTCAGTCGGAGTTCATTTCTTCTCTTGCCTGTGGAAGGGCCCCTGTGTGACTGCAGGCATCTGTGCAAATGACGGTGGATGGAAAACATACCCTGCGTTTGACAGTACGTTCATAGAGCCCAATGGAGATACAGGACAATGTATGACAAAGTATGATCAGTCTCAGTGTGCCTGCTATTTGCGTCTGTGTGCAGTTCATCACAAAGCTGCTACCGGCGCCTGTAAAGAATAGATCCTTGGTTGTTGGAAGGAGAGTACTTGTCAGCTGCTAATGCTGTCCCGTTTTGCAAATATACAGAAACCCCACTGACGTGACCATTCGTGTCTGTTCACAGATCACTGTCCACACTTCCTGCTTCAAAACATGAAAACAGAATTTCAGATGAAACGATTTACCTGAGGAAAAGTACCGCGTTTTGATTTCTCCAATGCAGGACGACTCAGGTACAGGAAACTGGGATTTTTCATCTGTCACACGAACTAGTTCTTTCTTTCACTGAATTAAATGCAGCTGGCTCCCTTCCGGGTCTAAATGTCTGTGATTCTATGTGGCACGTTTTGTTTTGTTCTCTTTGAAGCAGAAATGGGCAGTTTTCTTGTCGGATACTACCTTTCTTTGCATTTACACCTTAATGGTTAGGGTAGTAAAAATTGTCGTATAAATTATGTATAAGCATCTCTTAATTCTTTACGAATCTGTCAGATACCTCTGTAAAATCATCAGTCGGGCATCATGTTCTGGGGGGCGGTGACTAGAAGTAGCATTTCAATGTGCTGCATCTGCTTGACTCCTGTTTTTAACAACAACAACAAAGCGATAGCGCCTGTCACTGTGCTTTTTAAAATTTGCAGTCGAGCGCAAACAGCCCTCTCAAATCTGGGGGAAGTTCAGGAGAAAAACAGAGATGGTAGTCCAGGGAGAAGAAGACATCCGCCTGGCAGCACATAATACACAGTGGTTGAAATCTGTGTAATTATGCCATTTCATACTAAAACAAAGTTAAGCATGAAGACTATAAATCATAAAATTGTGCTGTTATTGCATTTTGTTCCAGGTTTCACTTATTTTTAAATCTTTCTAGAAAGTACAGGTGATCTGAAAACAGTGAGTTATCACTGGGAAGAAATTAACGGTCCCTTCTGAGAGGAGACCCCAGCGGAGGCCCCCATCCTGCGTCTGTCTGACCTTGTTCCCGGAAACTATACTTTCAGGCAAGTGGTTTCCCCTCCTTCACTGTGCTTTCCAGTACTCGTGTTCTGACGATTTCCTTAAATCAATGCCTATAACAGACACCGTGCTGTTCGCTGTTCTCGCTTTGATCGAGAGGCGAGGTGGATTTGGCTTCCTTGGGGGTTTTGGTTGGCAGCCCCTTCAGACTGAAATCCTCACCGATGAATACGCACTGCAAGTGCCTGGTTATTGAAAACGTTCGGTTTCGGTTGTCAGGAGTGGGATGCGGATGGCATCTCTTTGCTGGGTCGAGTTCTGTAAGATAGAGAGTTTGTATCTTCAGAGAGTAAGGCAGAGTCGTATGATTTATCTGTTTCTCACTCTTTTTCTTTGCATAACATATATTTTTTTATTTTAAGTTTACTTATTTATTTTGAGAGAGAGAGGACATGCATGTGCAGGGGAGGGGCAGAGAGGGGCAGAGAGGGAAAGACAGAATCCCAAGCAGGCTCCGGTGCCGTAAGCACAGAGCCCAGAGTGGGGCTTGAAGTCACGAACCGTGAGATCATGACCTGAGCCGAAATCAGGAGTCAGACACTTAACCAACCGAGCCACCCAGGCGCCCTATAATTTGTGTTTTATTGCTGAGTACTATCCCAACATACGGATGTACCACAGTTCATGTATCCTTCCATCTAGCGTGGACATTTGGACTGTTTACAGCTTTAACAAATTTTTTTTTTTAATGTTTATTGATTTTTGAAGGAGAGAGAGACCGAGCAGGAGTGGAGGAGGAACAGAGAGATGGAGACACAGAATCCGAAGCAGGCTCGAGGCTCTGAGCTGTCAGCACACGAGGCTTGCACCCATGAACTGTGAGATCATGACCTGAGCCAAAGTCAGATGCTTAACTGACTAAGGCACCCAGGCGCCCCAGGCTGTTTACAGCTGTGACCTATTACAAATAAGGCTGCCTTCAACATTTGATAGAAGTCTTTGTGTGGACATATATTTTTATTTTTCTGGGGTAAATACCCAAGAGTGGAAAGGGCAGGTTCTATGGTGAGTTTATGCTTAATATTTTAAGAAATTGGCAAACTCTCCTGCGGTGGGCGTACTATGTTACATTCTCGCCTTCAGTGTATGAGCGTATGAGACCTTCAGCCTCCACATCCTCACCAGGACTTGGGAGAGTCAGTCTTTTTAATTTTACCTCACTTGATGGGTGGTAGTATCTCATTATGGTTTTAATTTGCATTTTCCTGGTGACTAATGATCTTAAGCATATTTTCAGATGTTTATTGGCCATTCATAGAACTTATTTTGTGAAGTATACTTTTCCTCTTTTGTGGCAGTTTTTAAATTTTTTTTATGTTTATTTATTATTGAGACAGAGAGAAGCAGAGCATGAGTGGCGGAGGGACAGAGAGAGAGGGAGACACAGAAGCCGAAGCAGCTCCAGGCCCTGAGCTGTCAGCACAGAGCCCGATGCGGGGCTCGAACCTACAAACTGTGAGATCATGACCTGGGTTGAAGTCGGTCGCTTAACCGACCGAGACACCCAGGCGCCCTTAGTTTAGTTTTTAAATGCCCCTTTATTTTTTTTTAAGTGAACTAACCCCAGCATGGGGTCTGAACTCACAACCCCAAGACCAAAAGTTGCATGCTCTACTGGCTGAGCCCATCAGGTGCTGCTCCTTTTCTTCTTTTAAAAATTGGATTGGGGTGCATGAGTGGCTCAGTTGGTTGAGGGTCCAACTCTTGATTTTGGCTCAGGTCATGATCCCAGGGTCATGGGATCAAGCCTTGCATGGGGCTCTCTGCTTAGTGTGGAGTCTGCTTGAGAGTCTTCCTCTGCCCCTTTCCCCTGTTCACGCTCGCTCTTGCTCTCTCTTTCTCATAAAAAAATTTAAAAATAAATAAATTAATAAATAAAATTGTATTTTTGTTTTACTTAGTTGTAAGAGTCTTTATACATTCTGAAACAATGTGTTCATTTATTTTATTTTATTTTATTTTATTTTATTTATTTCATTTTATGTTAAACATTTATTTATTTTGAGAGAGAGAGAGAGAGTGAGCAGAGGAGGGGCCCAGACAGAGAATCCCAAGCAGGCTCTACGCTATCAGCGCAGAGCCTGATGCAGGGCTAGATCCCATGAACCATGAGATCATGACCTGAGCCGAAATCAAGAGTTGGTTGCTTAACTGACTGAGGCACCCAGGTGCCCTGAAACAAGTTCGTTATTTTATATATGTGTTGTTCATATTTCCTGTCATTATATGACTTTTTATTTTCTTAATCTTTCAAAGAGCAAAAGTTTTCAATTTCGATTAGGTGTGATTAATCAATTTTTTTCTTTTGTTTCATGCTTTTTATGTTCTATTTATGTAACCATTGCCTATCCCAAGACTGTAAAGACTTCCTTTCTTTTTTCTAGAATTTTTGCAGTTCTATGGTTTATATTTAGATCTGTGGTCAGTTTTGAGTAATTTTTATGTATTGTGTGATATTTTTGAATGTTAAATCAACCTTGCATTCATGAGATAAATGCTATATGATCATGATATTCTTTTCATTTAGCCTTGGATTAAGCTTGCTAATATTTTGGTTCAGCATTTTTTTTGTCTGTTTTTGTCTGTTTGTCTCTTTGTCAAGTTTGCATATGAGGATCACACTGGCCTAAGAAAGCAAGCTGGCCACACTGATCTGTTCCTCCTCGCCTTCCTGAAACATTTGTGAACAACTGATGGTATTTCTTCCTTGAATGTTTGACCAAATTCACCAGGAAAATCACCTGTGCTTGGAGTTTTCTTTTTGGGAAAGTTTTTCTTGGTTTGATTTTTAAATGGATGCTATTTATTATTTTTTTTAATGTTCGTTTATTTATCTTTTTGAGAATGAGAGAGTGTGAACAAGGGAGAGACAGAGAGAGGGGAAGAGAGAGAATCCCAAGCAGGCTCTGTGCTGGTCAGTGCAGATCTCCATGTGGGGCTCAACTTCATGGTCTAGACTCATCGTGACTTGAGCCAAAACCAGGAGTCAGATGTTTAACGGACAGAGCCACCCAGGTGCCCCTCTTTTTGGGAAAGTTTTCAATAACAGATACAATTTTTAAAATAGTTGTATGGCTGTTTAGGTTTTCTGGGGGTTTTTTCTTGTGGTTTTTGGTAAGTTGTATTTTGCAAGAAATCTGCCTATTCCATCTAAATTGTCCAATTTGTTGGCACAAAGGGTTATAGTATTTTCATCTTACCCTTTCAGGCCTGTAGGATCTGTGATGATAACCCCATTTTCATTTCCACCTTTGGTGATTCCATGTCTCTCTTCGATCAATCTAATTAAGATTTTTGTTAATTTTGTTTATATGTTCAAAGAACCCCTAACTAGACCTATGCTAATTTTGTCTGATTTCTAATTTGTTGATTTCTGCTCTTATCTCTACTATTTCTTTACTTCTCTTTACTTTTGGTTTACTTTGCTCTTCTTATAAATATTTAAACCAGAATCTTGGATCATTCCTATTAGATCTTCCTTCAATATCTGTAAAGCTTTTAAAACTATAATTTTCCTCTACTATATGCCTGTATCTTAAACATTTTGGTTTATTATATTTTTAAGGTCTCATATACCCCTTTAAGAATCCAGTGATTTCAAAGAAAGCGTGTACATTCATACTTCTGTGAAATCCATCCCTGGATCTATCCATGCATCCATATATTTATAAATCTTCTGAAGGCTGACTAGGTTGTTTAAAAAAATTTTTTTTCATGTTTATTTACTTTTGAGAGAGAGAGAGAGAGACTGAGTGCAAGCAGGGGAGGGACAGAGAGAGAGAAGGAGATGTAGAATCTGAAGGAGGCTCCGCGCTGTCAGCACAGAGCCTGATGTGGGGCTTGAACTCATGAACCACAAGATCATGACCTGAGCCAAAGTTGGACGCTTAACCAACTGACCACAAGGCGCCCCAGAGTCTGACTAGGTTAAGAAACTCCTAAGTATCTGACTGGATTCATCTCTGGTGCGTTTTACATTGTATGTATGTTGTGAAAACTTCTGTTTCGGTTTATTTGTAATCTCAGCTTATGAAGCAGTTCACCGCGTTAGGATAGCTATCATTTAAAAAACCGAAAATAGTACGTGTTGGTGAGGACGTGATGAAATAGGAGCCCTTGTGCACTGCTGGTAGGAATGTGAAATGATGCAGCTGCTTGGAAGACAGTTCGGCAGGTCCTCACAAAAGTAAACCTAGAATGAGCATATCTGCGGTCTCACTTGTAGGGATGTACCCAGAAGAATTGACAGCAGGGATTCAGAGACTTGTATTCCATCGTAGTCCGTTTGGACGATTACAACAAAAATGCTATCGACTGGGTGGCTTATAAATGACAGAAATCTGTTCCTCATAGTTCTGGAGGAGTGGGCAGTCCAAGATCAGGGGACCGGCAGATTGGGTGTCTGGCCAGGGCCCATTTCCTTGTTCACAGACGGCCACCTTCT
The DNA here is from genome assembly GCA_028646485.1 of Cryptoprocta ferox. Classification (NCBI taxonomy): domain Eukaryota; kingdom Metazoa; phylum Chordata; class Mammalia; order Carnivora; family Eupleridae; genus Cryptoprocta; species Cryptoprocta ferox. Next base: position 137,834,207 of record CM053577.1, on the reverse strand, counting down.
CGCTGTGTCCTCCCATGGCGGGAGGGGTGAGGAAGGGGTGAGGGAACTCTCTAAGGTCTCTCTTACAAGGTGTACCAATCCCATTCTCTGCCCTCATGATCTAATCACCTCTTGAAGGCCCCACTCCAAATACTAATCACATTAGGGATTAGGTTTCATCATATGAATATGGGGCGGGGGACACAAATATTCAGTCTGTAACATACACCAATGTTCCTAGCAGCATTCGCCACAATAGCCAAAAGGCGGAATAACCAAAACGTCCATCCGCAGAAGAATGGGTAATGCGGGTATGTGCATGTACTGGAATATTACTCGGCCTTAGAAAATGAAACTCTGACACATCCTGTAACATGGATGAAGCTTGAAGACAGTGGGTGAACCGAATGAAGTCATTCACAAAGGACAAACAATCCCACTTACATGAGGTAGCTAGAGTAGACAAATTCATCGAAATTCATCGAGATAGAAAGCAGAAGAGTGGTTGCCTTGGGTGGGGGGATGGGAGAGGGTAAATGGGGAGTTAGTGCTTAATAGATACAGAGTTTCAGTTTGGGATGATGCCAAAGTTCTGGAAATGGATGGCCATAGGGATCACACAACAGTGTGAATGTACTTAATACCACTGAATCACAGTTAACGATCGTTGAGGGGTGCTTGGGTGGCTAGGTCAGTTGAAGGTCTGACTTCGGCTCAGGTCAGGATCTCGCGGTTTGTGGGTTCGAGCCCTGCGTCGCGCTCTTTGCTGACAGCTAGCTCAGAGCCTGGAGCCTGTCTTCGGATTCTGGTCTCCCTCTCTCTCCGACAGGTATATAGGAAACTAAATCGGGGCGCCTGGGTGGCTCAGTCAGTTAAGCATGTGACTTCGGCTCAGGACATGATCTCATGGTTCGTGAGTTTGAACCCCACGTCAGGCTCTCTGCTGACAGCTCAGAGACTGGAGCCTGCTTCAGAGTCTTTGTCTCCCTCTCTGTCTGCCCCGCACCCCCCCCATCCCTGCTTGCACTCGCTCTCACTCTCTGTCTCTCAAAACTGAGTAAACGTTGAAAAATTTAAAAAAAAAACAAAAACAAGCAACCAAGACATTTATTAACTACAGAAGGACACAAGTTTCTAAAAGATGTACGATTATATGCAGTTCATTTATGAAGAATATTTACATAGTTATAATCAGTTAAACACATGGAAAATAAAAGTTATTTTAAAAGTTTACTTTGCATGTATGGGATTCTGAAAATAAGCCGACATAAATCACCTTATTAAAAATCCACTGCGGGACGCGTCCAACTTTGGCTCAGGTCACGATCTGGCGGTTCGTGGGTTCGAGCCCCGCGTCGGGCACTGTGCTGACAGCTAGCTCAGAGCCTAGAGCCTGTCTTCGGATTCTGGTCTCCCTCTCTGTCCGACCCTTCCCTGCTTACGCCGTCTCTCTCTCTCTCTCAAAAATAAATAAAAACATTATAAAAAGTCAATAAAATCGTTGAAATGGTAAGCTTTATGTTATATATTCCTCACCACAGTTAAAAAGAAAAGAAAAGAAACTTACCTTGTTCTGCAAGCTTATTTTATTATTAAGAGTGGATCGCTAGGATGAATGGATCAAGAAGAGGTGGTATATCTATACAATGGACTATTACTCGGCAGTCAAAAAGAATGAAATCTTGCCATTTGCAACTACGTGGATGGAAGTGGAGGGTATTAGGCTAAGCAAGATTAGTCAGAGAAAGACAAATATCATATGATTTCACTCATA
>CM053577.1:137749035-137831954 GCA_028646485.1 Cryptoprocta ferox | reverse complement strand
GGCCCGACTGCACACCCCGTGCCTCCCCTGTCCTCCTGTCCAGACCCCCTACTCCTGTCGTCCCGTCCTCTGTGAAATTTCACAGAAGCCACGCCAGGGGGTCAGTGCGTGCTTACCTCTTACTGCTTCAAGTAAGACTTGTTTTCAAATCTTTCTTACCTGTTTTGAAGCTTCTTCTCATGAGTCTTTGTCTTAAACCCTTGTCTAGACGCTGTGAATTCTCTGAGAGCAGGGATCAGATCTTATACCAGTCCTGTCTCTTATTTTGACCCCAGCAGTCACATATTCTACCAAAAATACTTGATTGAACCAAATAGTAAAATCATGAGAGCTTTCATTTAGTGAGTGCTTGCGGAGCGCTGAGTGCTGGGCAGCAATTTCACACGCACTGTTTCCCCTCCTCCTCACCTTAAACCTGTGGAGTAGGTGCCTTGTGGGCTCCCAGTTTTTAAGGGAGGAGACTGAAAGCCCAGAGATGTTTGGCATCTTGTCCAGCACCACACAGCTGGTAAGTGTCAAAGCCTGGGCTCAAGTTCAGGTGTGACCCCAGCACCCCCGGAGATTCTCACTAGGAGCCCCAACCCGTGGTGTGAGAGATGCCCGGAAAGCGCGGAGAGCACAGCTGGGTGCATGGACCGACAGCCCGAAGGACAGCCAGAGCCGGAAGGCCGTTTCCGCCCAGATGCATGTGTCTGCTTCTCACTAGGTATTAAACACCGAAGCACACAGCACAACCCCAGCCTGACGGTGTCCCAGCCTGAGTTCGACAGTGATCAGCACACAGTCTTCAGCCGAGAAAGGATGGAGAGAGAAGATCCAAAAGGTTCTGTGAATGATTCTGTCGGAAACGGGGCTTCCTTCGGCTACGGTGCCGAGGACAGACGATGGAGCGGTCGGAAACCCGAAGGCCCCACACAGGAACCCTGTAATCCAGGACCACTCGATGGAGTTAAAACACAGAACTAACTCTTGTTAGAATTGTCCATCAGTGTCCTTTCACACTGGTCTGGATGTGGCGCCCCTAAACTTAAAAGGTCGGTTTTCTTGGGGTGTTTGAGCCACGAAATAAAACAGAAACATTGCTCTTTTAACAAATGCTGGTTAACAGGGATAAAGGTTGGGTAAGATACTAGGTTTCTACTTAAAAGAGTTTTGTGTTTTTTGCTGGCACAGTGTGTTACCCATGTTAGAATAAAGATTAACACCTGTTTCTGTCTGCAGACCCTCAGGCAAAGGTGAACACGGATTAAGGAGGGCTGATTTCTCCCAGGAGCTGTGAGTGCCGCTCAGGATGACGTCCGAACGTGCTTTCTCTGGTAGGACCCAAACAGTCCGACGGCTGTCTGTATCAAAGGGGTTCCTCCGAGATGCGGGGTGTCTTCTAGATAGCAAGCTTTCTGTGCTCTCTGTGGACCGCAGGTCCTGCAAGTCTGCGAGCTAACTCAGAATCGAATGGTGAGGACCAGAGGCAATAGAAAGGAGAGTGGGGGGTTCATGATCAGTAGGTTGAAAGTTGCAGGTAGCATGTGAACATTCTTTGCCTTTTCTTTCTCCTCAAAAAACAAAGTACACTGAAGCCTCTCTTGGCCCCAGTTTACTTTAAACATGATAAAAGTGATGATTAACTCAAGGAACATTTGTGGAGTATGTACACAGGCCATGCATTTGGAGGGCCATAGATAGGGCTAATGACTCAGCAACGTTGCATATATTCCCAAACTCTGAAATACAGCCTTAGTTAGGACGGTGTGGCTAGGATAATTGGCCCCTACAGATACGTTCCATAATAACAGATTGATGTAGACGTTGACTTCATATGTTTAAAATATATATTTATGTCTAAAAAATATATTTAGAAAAAGTGGTTTACTTTTTCTACCAAATAAATCTCATTTTAAATATATGAAAAAAAAAAATCAAGCCATCCCCAACTGCAGAGCACCCCAGGGCAGTGAACTAGAGTGAACTGTAGCCTGAGAAGCTGGTTGGCTCATGCTGGTTCCCCATTCGCAGTGCCGAGGGTGGTGCCCTTGGCATTCTTAGGGAAGATTAGAATAGAGGTGAGCCCCGTCCCACATGGAACCAGTGTCCCGGCCTCCGGTGTGAACGCCCGCGCCTGAACAATGTGCTGATGTGCAGGTTTCTGTACAAGTAGGATTAAACCACCAGGTTTAAACCATCAGGGTGGGAACAAGTGAGAAAAGTTCCCCGTGGGTCCTTGAAAAACTTTAAGCTTTCAGATGCTTTTGTTCTCTCTGGCAATATTCATCCTCATGAGATCATCTTGTTTTTAATTACTGTATTTTTTGGGGAACGGCAGAACTACAGGGTGTAAGACGGTACTTCTATTTGAAAAAATAGTTTCTTTGCCTTGTGCTTCCACCTTCTGTGTTGCTGGCCAGTGCAGTATACACTCTGTGATACTTCCGGAGGGAAGATGTGATGCTTTTTACACCAATATTTATAAGCGTCATAAACTTAATGTGTGCCATAACCTCGTGAGCAGAGTTCCGTGACTTTGTGCACAACCAGAAATCTCTGGCACCGAGGAACGCAGCCCAGCGATGAGGTCGGGAGAGAGGGCAGAGGTGAGGAAGGAAGGGCACATTGGCTAAGTGCCTTTTGTGCATCATGCAGGTGTTGCGTATACCCGACTGGTCCGGACAGCCCCCCTTGGAGGGCCACAGCCCGAAAGTGGGACCCGAATGCGAAACGTTTAAGCTGTAAACGTTCTCCCTCCTCCTCCTCCTCCTCCTCCTCTCCCTCCTCCCTCACGACGCAAACACCTCCCACCCTCCACTGTTGGAGAGCAACTTCCCGCGGGCCTTTTTGGGCCATCTGTCCCTGGGACGCGGAGGACGCGCGACAGAGAGAAGCCTCCCTCATCCCTCGCCTCGGCCACAGCCGCGCCACCGCTCTCAGAGCGCTGCTTCCGCCGCCCCGGGCCCGCGCCCGACCTCCGCCTCCTCCGCGACGGCAGGTGCAGCCGGGGGGGGGGGGGGGGCCGGCGGGGCGGCGTTCGCGGCGCAGGAGCGCGTCCCCGGTGGAGGGAAGGCCCCCCGGCCGCTGCGGTGGGCGAGCCCCTCGCCGCTGGCTCCAAGTCCGTGGAGGAGGACGTGAACCCCGCATTCCGACGTCGGCGGTGCTGGGGACTGACGAACGTGGGGAGCAGTCTCCCGAGCGCGTTCCAACGTCACACACCGACTCCCGGCCCGGCCGCGCGCTCCTGCCCGCCTCCCGCGGCAGGCCCTGCGCGTGCCCGGCGCCGCCCCTGCGCGCGCGGTGGGGCCGGGGCGCCCGGAGGGCCGCTCCCGCGGGAGCCTGCAGAGAGCGCCCCGCCGCTGGAGGCCGGGCGCCCCCTGCTGGAGGCGGCCTGCAGCGGGCGGAGGTGGGGCTACCCGGGTTCTACCCACCGCGGAGCCCGCGTGTTGTCTGGGCGCCCCGACTGTGTACCTCCCGCGTCGCCTTCCCAGGGGTGAACTCGGAACGCGCGGCGGGGACCTGTCGGTTCCCTAAAGCCTCCCAGCCGTGCCTGCCTGTTACCTGGGCTGCTTGTGAGAGCCAGACGCTGGGTTGGGTTAAAAGTCTTAGAATCAGGGGCGCCTGGGGGGCTCAGTCGGTTGCGCGTCCGACTTCGGCTCAGGTCATGATCTCCCGGTGCGTGGGTTCGGGCCCCGCGTCGGGCTCTGTGCTGACGGCTCAGAGCCTGGAGCCTGCTTCGGATTCTGTGTCTCCCTCCCTCCCCTGCTCGCGCTGTCTCTCTCTGTCTCTCAAAAATAAAAACATTAAAAACATTAAAAAAATTTTCAAAAAGTCTTAGAATCAAAGCTTCGTTGACTTAAAAGAATAGTATGTGAGGTATAATGGATTGTAATAAACTGCAAACACGGGGCGCAATTTGGTAAGTGTTAATGCGTGTACAACTGGGAAACCGTCCCCACAATTGAGAGGAAATGTCCTTGTGACACACTGTAACCTCTCCCTCTCTCAGGTAACCCCGATCCACTGTCACTGCAGATTAGCTTGACTTTCCCAGAGTTTCATATAAATGGGATCATATAATATGCGTTCACCTTTGGAGATTTTTACCCCTTTTAAATGATTTTAAATGAATCTTTTAGCACCTTGGACCAGAACAATACTTCCTGAAGTAAAGATCCCAGTAATGGGGATGGGAATGCTGTCCTTAGCTAAACTAAGTTCAGGGCTCCAAGGTCGTCTCAGTCCTGTGAGAGCTCCGTGCTCAGTTACTGAGAGACCCAAACTGACCTTTGCATCAAATCTTTATAATCGCAACAGTGATGACTTTCCACTGTTTTCCAGATACCTGCAAAACAAAATAAAAAACCTCTAAGCTGAATCTGAGTCCACCTAACACTTAGCATTAAGCTCTTACTTTAAAGCTTCCCCAAAGTAGAAGTGTTTTCCTTTTGATCTTGGGGAAAGTGAGAGGTTTCCTGGCATCTAGAGAGAGAGAGAGAGCTGTAGTCCAAAGATCTCACTGAAAGACTGGTCATTCCAAAAGGCCACAGGCAGGGGCTGGCAGTGCTCCATTTCTTGCTCCGGGTGCCGGTCACGGGGTGTCCCGTTTGTGAAGATTCAGCAAGTTCACTTACTTATATATGCTTTTCTTTGCACGCACGTTACACTTGAATGAAAATTTAGCAGGAAACCTGCCCAAGTGACTTTACTTTCAAAGCCAGCTAAGTATAAAGGGGTAGCAGGAGGGATTTCCTTGGTGGGGATGAAACGGTTCTGGATCTTGATCGTGGCAGTGACTGCACTCATCTACCTGCTGATGTGCTTAAGTTGATAACACACACATAAACACATAAAAACTGGGCAAACTGGCAGAGGCCTGACTTAATAGTGTGACACTAATGAATGTCAGTTTCCTGGTATTGGTTATGTAGGACAGTAACCTCTGGGGGAGGATGGGTAAAAGGTACAGAGGAATCTGTTACATGTGCATCCTCCTGTGAATTTATAATTATTTCAAAATAAAAGGTTGAAAGATGTTGGGAGGAAACTGATGATTGACAGTGAAATACTAAAAGCTTTTCCATTAAAGTCAGGAACAAGTTAAACAAAAATGCAAACCCAGCATGTCTCCAACTAAACAGAGTCTCCCTTTTTGAGGTGCGTTTACTGAATGGCCAATTTTCCTGTATTTGAAGCCTAGTGAGTATTATCACCTCTGTCCTCCTGAAGGTAATGAGCCCAGAGTTGAAGGCCCAAGGCCTGGGCACCGCAAGAAGAAAGCACACAATCTTCCCTAATCTGACCAAATATCTGCAAAAACATCCATGTCCTCTGAACCCCTGGGACAGAGGACTGTCTGTGGCCTAACCTGTGGCGAGCCTGTCCTCATTAGCTGAGAAAATAGATGATAAGTAAACTTGCCGACTGCTGATTTCCAAACATTTCCTTTCATTTATAAACAGCACATGCAAATAGAACATGCTGGAAGCTTTTCAGTGCTCTCAGAATAAGCAGGACCTGATTTTTCAGAGAGGTTTCCCAGACTTCATAAAAGAAGAGCACACTAATTTGCTGTTTAATTTGTTGCAGGCTAAATTAGAAATAAAGCGGCTGTAGCGGGCGAACATTTACTGATAGAGAACAGAAGAAAGAGTAGGAAAATGGGAAGTGACACTTGCTTCGAAGTAGAGGCCTAGGCCAAGCACGTAAAAGCCCCACAAACTGAGAGGTAAGTGGAGACTTTCTCCTGGTAATAAACTTTAAAAATCACAATCAAAAGCAGCTTCAGTGGAAAACTATGCATTGTCTACACAGAGCAGAGCATTCCTGTGTTGTCTGGTTCTCACACTCATTGCCCTGGAGGCATTTTCCGACTGTAATGTTGTAGAGAAGAGCGGTTCGAAATGCAACTTCTGTCTGGTCCTAGAGTTTGATTGACTTCCCTCCTACACAGTGTGCTTCCATTCGTTTCAGTGTTCCTCACCCGTACAAGTTTGGGGAGTTTTTGGCTTCTTTTAACTGGTTATAATATCCTTACCAGATTCCTCATTGATGAGTTAAATAAAATACTTACCCTATGTTCATTTTTTTTTTTTTTAAGTTTACTTATTTGGAGAGAGGGAGCGCAGGGGAGGGGCAGAGAGAGAGAATCCCAAGCAGGCTCCACACAGTGCAGAGCCCCATGTGGGGTCCTAACCCATGAACCGTCAGATCATGACCTGAGGCAAAATCAAGAGTCAAACACTTAAGCAACTGAGCCACCCAGGCGCCCCCTATGTTCATTTTTTAAAAAATCAAAGCAGGTGTTGGGGCACCTGGGTGGCTCAGTCCGTTGAGCGTTCGACTTCGGCTCAGGTCATGATCTCACAGTCTGAGTTCAAGCCCCGAGTCGGGCTCTGTGCCGACAGTTCAGAGCCTGGTGCCTGCTTTGGATTCTGTGTCTCCCTCTCTCTCTGCCCCTCCCCTGCTTGCACTCTTTCTCTCTCAAAAATAAACATTAAAAAAAAAAAATCAAAGCAGGTGAAAAGAAATGCATGGCATCAATAGAATGACAAAGAGAGGTATCCAGTGGCACTGATCCTTCTTCTGATGAAAAATCTACCTTTGTTCAATGTAACATTCACCAAGGTCACATGAAATTTCTCAAAATATAAATGAACCGTGGGTGAAAATATAAGCTATATGGTTAAAATAATTAACGTTGATTATATCTGAAGAGCAGGGTTTTGGGGAATTTCTTCCCCATACTCTGTCAGGAAACCCAAACTTGGGGGAAAAGTACATAACGGGTAACAGGAAGAGAGGCTGCCAAATGTGGAAAGCTGGAGAAAATGCTGTCACGTGGCCACACTAAAAACCAGGTATGTCTTCCGTTCAGTTCGGCACAGACCACAGGACAGATGCCGGGATACAAAATCTCACCTGCAGGCTCCTGGCCCGTGGCGTTCACGAACTATAGGTCTCCGGGGAGGGAGCTCTGTTTACACAGGAGGGGAAAAATACCTTTCCATCTACCCTTCAACGTTCCTGGCTGAGCCCCGGGCCATGAAAGCTAGATGAACAAGAGGAAAGCACACAGAAGTTGATGAACATGTATGCCTCGTGTAAACATGGACCCCAGGGGAGACAGGAGCATGGAGAGGTGGCTCAGCCCTTTGGCTCCCAGAGCGTCTTCAACAAAGAACGGTCAGTTTGCCGAGAACCAGCAGGACAGAGGGAAGCAGCTGTGGGCTTTCAAGGGCAGAGATAAAGGCCAGTTGGGAAAATTTGTTACACAGATTCCTTTGGTGCCCTCTCCAGGCTGACAGGGCCCAGAGGCGTCTCTTGGGACCAACCTCTGTCCTTCCTAGAGGAGGGGGCCCCTCTGTAAACTCAGGTCCTGCTTTTAAGAAAATCGGGGGAAAGCAGAGAGCTTTTCTGGTGTCTACCTGTCCAGGGCATCTTCAGCTCACAGTGATCCGCAGGCCAAGGCAGCAGGCTTGGGATGGCATAGTCTAACTCTTCACACATACCTGAACTAGTCTAACAATATCCAATATAAACTCAAAACGAACTGGCAAGGGGAAAAAAACCACAACCAGAAACCCTAACACAGAAACAGGAAATTCTGTTAATGCAACATTTATTAATGGCACATACAACACTGCAGATACGACACTGGGACACGTACACAATTATCAAAAACCGTAAAAGTGAGTCATGTGCACGTTTAAAAAGCAGAATGGCTCCACGCTTCCCACTATGCTTATCCTACAAAATACAGCGCACACACACACACACACACACACACACACCACATCACTACTGTTCTAGTAGAATGCTAACATAGCTGCACATGAATAATTAAAACCCTGCGCCCCAGCCTTCTGAGAAGGCAGTCATGTGGCACAACCTGAAGTTAGTAAGTTATCAATAAAATAGACTGATTCGCATTGTGCTTCTGATCTCTTTTCACTGAGTCTTTCCTCAAGAATAAAGGAAAAAGGACACAACATGTGGCATAAAATCGTGTTTGGAAGAGGTAAATATAACAGACTCAGGTAGACCGTTGTAATGAGAATCCTTGTCTAGCTGGGAAAAGTAAATTCAGAAATTTTCTCTAGGCCGACAGACTCGTGTTATCTGGATAATTTAATATGAGTCACGCACTAATTGCTGGCAAATTCTTGATGAGAACTCGTTGGAGTGATGCCCAGAAAAGTGCTTTCGCACAGGTGTTCAATGAAAATACAATAATGCCCAGTATGTGCAGAAGGCCCGTCTCTCCCTCAGGCTCAGGATCTCTGGATCAGGGAAGGGCAGACGTCTTCTGTGAAGAGTCAGAGGAAATGACGTAGGCTTTGGAGGTCGCACCGGCTGGGTGGCCGCCAGTACTCACCTCTGCTCACAAAGTGGCCATGGATCCAATGTGAAATGGATGGGCATGGCTGCATTTCAGTAAAGTTTTACTGATGGAATCTAAAATCTGCATTTCACAGTTTTGTGTTGTGAAATATTATTCTTTTGATTTTTTTCTCCCTCAATCACTTGGAAATACAAAAACCAGTCTTAGCTCTGGGTTGTACAGAAACAGGTAGCAGGCCACATTTGGCTTGCGAGCTGTAGTTTGCCAACCCCTGGTCACACACGGTCACGCTATTGAAAAATAACCCCTGAAACGTTCAATTAAAGACACTTCTCTTTCTTCCCGCAACCTGGAACAATTTTACTAAACAGTAACCTATTTCCTTCTCAAATTATTTTAATTACAAAATTAAGCAGAGATCTTGCAGTGGAATCTCTGAACCTCAGTTTATGCACCCACTGAGTCAAATATACCAGAAAACTCAGATCTCCCACCCAGCTGAGGGACCCACTGGTTTGCAAAGTGTCACATGTAACTTTGAATGTATTCTCAACACCTCCAAGCATTGGTTGTTCTTGACTTCTAACAAATAACGTTGTAGCATTTTTATTAACAGAAAACAGATGGACACACCCAAATCTTAAGTAATTAGAATGTTCTATAAACCCAAAATTATAAAAACAAAAGGTAGAAATAAGCTGTCAGTATGCTGCATATGTGACTCTCTGACAGGGCCCGGGTGAGGCATGCACCGGGAGGCGGGTTTCAGCTCACTTCAGTGGGAATCGGGACGTGGCTGGGGAGACGCTGGCTGAACACAGGGGAGCTCCAGGACCGGCCGTTAAGTTCCTGCTGCCCATGGGCATTCCGCACCGTTAGGGACTTACCCACGGCACCCGTGGCGCAGGGACAAATGCTAAGTCCCGGGGGCGGGTAGGAACGACTTTCTCTTTCCACCACCGAGAACACCGACGGATGTCGGCGGATTCCGCGCACAGAGAGAGTGGGAAGGGAAAGAGCTTCACCTCTGCCTCTTCGGCCAGGAACAGCCTTTATTCCTGTTCTTCAGTGTATCCCTATGCATGGGAAACGTGTCCAGAAAGGCTTAGAATTTTCTTTCAGAGGGATGGGAAACACCAGGTCATTTTTGTTTCAAATGATGAGCTGTAAAAACTTTTACTGGATTAAACGTGCCTGAAATTCAAGGCCTCACGCCTCCTCCATTAGGCCAACTGGTAGTTACGGAAATTCGGGAGCACTGTGGGAAGACTGCTCCTACTCTTTGTGGTGAGGACGGGAAGGGCAGGTCACGGGCCACCGCTGCTCCCTCCGTCTCGGGTAGGAGCACAGGCGGGCACCAGACTTCCTCACCTTGGCAAAGCCACAGCTGGACACCGGGGGGTGGGGGCTCTGCTGCTACTGAGAATAATGGCCCCTTTACTTGCACCAGATTTTCTTTCTTTCTTTTTTTGCAGTATTGAAAAAAAAAAAAAAAAAATTTGCAACTAAACTACCCCTGCGGGAGGGCCACCCGCCAGGCCTTTGTGCGCCTTCCCTTCCTCCACTGCCTCTGCTGATCCCTGCTTTCCGCTTAGGCTGGCTTCCTGAAGGGAATGGAATGGAATGGAAAGCAGGATGGAAATAAGCACATAATCTTTAAGCAGTAAATTTAGGACGGTGACGCCTTAACTGAAACAGCGGTCCAGGGGCGCCCGGCTGGCTCATCAGTGGAGCACGTGACTCTTGATCTTGGGGTTGTGAGTTTGAGCCCCATACTGGGTGTAGAGATTACTGAAAAACAAAAAGAAAAACGTCCAGAGAGGGGTATTCCTTCTTTCCTCACAGAAACACAGGCAATTCTGTGCTACTTCAGAAGTCTTAAAAATGATTAATTCAGTCTCTGTGGCAACTCCTAGGAATATGTGGCCCGTGTGTGTAGAGCTGAGCCCAGAGACTACGAGGGACGGTGGGCCCACCCCTGCCCGGCCTGTCATCACGCTCAGGGGTCCTCCCCGAGGTCCCCTCTGGTCTGAGCTCGGAGCCCCAGGGAAATGGAGGGGTCACCGTTCAGGCAGTGATGAGCCTCTGGGATGGGATCCCAGGGCCGGCCTGCCTCGTGCTGCACCTGCCTCATCTGCATCTGCTTCCTGCGGCACCTGGCTCTGGCTCGCGCTGCACCCGGCAGGGGTGGAGTCCCAGGGCTCCGCTCCATACACGCAGTGCTGGCTCTTGGGGAATCTGCACCCCAGGTATGTGGCTTCTGTTGGTCCCTCATTAGCTAAGGGGGGTGGGGCTCACCTCTGCTCAAGATTGTGAGTACCGGAGGAGTTTGAAAAAATTCCTAATTCCGATAACCTAGAAGTTCACCTAGAATAATGGATGGCATGTCCCCGTACGTGTAGGTCAGCTTCCTTTTTTATTGTTTAAGGAACTGACGAGTCCTACAGGCCCCCGAAGCACACGTATTTGAGTTCCAGGTACTCGTCGATGCCGTACTTGGACCCCTCTCGCCCGAGGCCGGACTGCTTCACCCCTCCGAAAGGGCACTCCACAGAGGAGATCAGTCCCTCGTTCACCCCGACCATGCCCACTTCCAGCTGCTCCGCCACTCTCCAGATCTGGGCCGGGTCTTGAGAGTAAAAATAACCTGTCACGAGCACAAAGGACACACGCGGCATGTACAGTCACGTCTGAAGTGGAGGAGGCCACAGGCGACCTGTGTCTAGTCATTTGCAGCGTCCCCTTCCATCGCGCCCATCACCAACTGTTCTTTCCGAATATCCTTTCCAAACTGAACTCCCTTGGTCCCCTGTGCCCAGAACCTCTCTGCTCCCGTCTCTGCCTGACACGGATGACCCAGTGCAGGCTGTGGCCTCCTCTGCCCGCATCCCGTCGGGAAGGGAGGAAAGGTCACTGAGCGCAGTGTCACAGGCACTCATGCACACGTCTTACCGCAGCCTTACGATAAGTCTGCACAGACAGCTGGGGGAGGGGCCTCCACGGTGTGCGTGGCCTTCCTCTGTGTTACGCCCTTTGCTTACCCTAAGCTTCTACGGGGCAGTAGTGTATCTCTAGGTCTTTGTACCTTCCTCAGCGCTTCCCTCACTGCAGAAGCTACATGCAGATTTGCTGAGTGCATTTATCCGCATATGATGGTGTCAGGGCAATAGGGTGCGTCCTGTGGTCACCCTGACCATCTCCCAACTAAAAGGACGGTGGCCACTCAGGTCCATCTGCACGCACGGTCATTGCTACTTTCACCGTCCCGGCCGCTCCCCTCCGTCTGGCTCAGGCTGCCGGGGGCCAGGCAGAATGGAGGAAGACGACGAGGAATTTCCAGGCATCAAGCCTCTGAGAACGTGGGACTTTTGGGGTCCCACAAGCTGCCCGCAGCTCTCACCAGGAGCTCCCAAATGTGCAAGGAGCAGGCAGAAGGCCGTGAACTTGCACAAACCCACTTGCGTCCTGGAGAGCCGCAGAACATATGCTCCAGTGGTTTCCAACTTGACACCCGGGTTGATGTTTAAAAGGCCACTGCCAGCCTCCGCTCCAGTGGTTACAACCCCCCCAGCCCCCCCCGGAACTAGGAGGAGCGCCCACCTGCCAGCCCGACGTCAGCCGCGTTAGCGATCGCCACAGCCTCCTCCTCCGTGTCGAACCTGCCAGAGTTAAAGGGGTGCTCAGCAAGAGCTGCAGGGGGAGGGCAAAGGAAACAGCTTTCCCGTCTCCCGATTTGTTTCCCGAATAACGGCATGGGGTAAGTCGGGAGTTCTGCAGAGACCCCAGGACCGAGCACACAAGCAAACAGCCCCGCTGCTCAACACACACGGGTCCTCTCTTCCGAGAGAACGAGAGGCAAGCAGGCGGCCGTAGGGAACGGCGGCGAACCCTGGACGTCAAACCAAATGCCTTCAAAAAGGATCACGGCTCTTGCCACCTGTTGGGACTATGTAACAATCAGCAACCACTTTAGAAGCAACTGCAGGGCACCCGGGTGGCTCAGTCGGTTAAGCGTCCAACTTCGGCTCTGGTCACCATCTCGCAGTTCCTGAGTTCGAGCCCCGCGTCAGGCTCTGTGCTGACAGCTCAGAGCCTGGAGCTGCTTCGGATTCTGCGTCTCCCCCTCTTTCTGCCCCTTCCTAGCTGGCATGCGCGTTCTCTCTCTCTCTCACTCAAAAATACATAAAACATAAAAAAAATGTTTTAAACTAAAAAAATAAGCAACCGAACATGGCAGAAAGAAAGCCGTCCCCAGGAAGCCGGGGCCAGGGCTCTGCGTGTGCTCCTCCCTGGGATGGACAGCAGAGAAACCAAAGCCCCATGCAGCCCCTTCCAGCTTTATCAATTTCTTTCCAGAACAAGATTTGAGAAGCATTCGTCTGGGGCAGAGGGCTCTGAGCACCCCAATTCTTAAATTCAGAGATTTCCCTGAAGGCAGCGGGCAGAGCCGGGTGGGCCACCTGGGGCTCCCGTCTACACAAGAGGCTCTGGGGGAGGCCCAGGAGGGGACCCCAGAAGGATCACTTGTCCCGAGGATAAAGAGCTGTGTCTCCTAGGCTTGTCTGCTTGCGGACAGACAGCAAGCCGTTCTGGCCGCCGCCGAACAGAACAGGGCGTGCCTGATGTCCCCACTGCCCCCCTGCCCCTTAAACACACAGCAATCGCATCACCGATGAGGCGTTGCCGAGAGTTTGCACGTTCCGCTGTGCACTGTGTGCCCCGAGGGGAGGTGTGCTAAGACCAGAGCCCGCGAGCAACAACCTCCTCCCGGACCTAACAACCACCATAATGACATCAGGCACCGTGCAAGTGCTTCATGCACATTATGCCGTTCAAACCCTTGTAACTACTCTGCGAAGCAGGTCCTAGGTTCTGTCCCTTCCCCACGCGGGGACCCTGGGGCTCAGAGAAGTCAGTCCATCCAAAGGCTCACACGTATGAAGCAGCAAAGCCTGAATCTACACCCAGTTCAACTCCAAAGCCTGCATTCCTAACCACTGCTTCCTTTCGGCTCCAGGAAAACGTCAAGTTCATGTTCTAGATTAAAAAAACCTGTGTTAAGACAGAGAAGACGAAAGTCCTTGGAGTGGTCCATGTCCCCAGGGGTGGGTTAATATGTACTGAAGCTGGGAAAGCAAATGATAAGAGAGACCTCTGTCCCGGACAAGACAGCACAGGTGGTGCCTGGAGCCAGCTTTCCCTGGGAACTTGATGCTGGAGATACTGGAGGGGAGAGAGCGAGAGAGAGCGAGAGCGAGTGAGCAGCTTAGCTCAGAAACCCTCCATCAGCAACTAACGTCGAAAACACAAGACACTTCTGGAAGCCGAGAGGTGGTTGATCCTGAGGGGACCGTGGCTTCCCGGGGAGCGGGGAGAGTGAGGGGCCCCGCACGGAGGGGTGGGGTGGGACGGGCCGCTCTGCGGAGCCTGTGAGAGGCGGTGCTGTGACTTCAGGCGCTGCTGCCCACAGACCTGGCTCCCTGGACCGGTGCCACGTGGCGGGGCCCAGGCGGCGCTCGAGCCCGGCCTGGGGACTCACCTGCGACAAGTGTCAACAGCAGTATGGACCAGAGGCCTCTTCCCTCGAACCCCGTGTGACTCCAGAGGTCGCCACAAAAATACCCCAGGAAGCAAAATGTACCTGGGGCCTGGGCAGTAGTGTTGAGACTATATTTTAATACTAGAAGCTTCTCTCCTGAGGCTCAAATGTATGAGAGGCAGCAGAGCAGAAGGTGTAAGCCTCTCACCATGACCCCAAGGCAGACACTGCCAGTCGAGGTCGCTCAGAGGTGGAGGGGCTGGAGACAAGTTCCCAGAGAAAACGACAGGACGTCGGTGGAGCTCGGAGACGGAGAAGGATAACAAACAGAATGATCTACGAGCCAGGAGGCCGCGACAGTGGGACAGAATGAAATGCAAGAAACATCCAGAGCAAAGGGCAGTGGGGAAGTGGGGAGACTCCGTTAGGGGGACGAACAAAGACCTGGAGACAGCAAGTGTGACAGAGTGACTGCAGGGATGTGGTGGGGGTTGGGCAGCACGGTGCCCGTATCTCAGGAATGGACAGCTCAGCTGGCAGGTGGCGCGGGGAGGAATGGATGGAGGAGGAGGTACAATGCACAGAGTGAAGAGGAGTGGGGGTGACGCAGACGTGCCTCCATCACACACCTCCTAGAAGGCCGGTCCAGAACGAATGGAGGAGAGAGAAACACCCGGAGAAACAAAGACCAGCAACTTCCTGGGACTAGACACACAGCTTAGACCTTAAAGGAAGACATCAGGACTGCGGCATGAAGACGCTCATGACGTGCCTCACCAGGAAAGCTTAAGAACGTCAGAGGCCGTGAGAAATCTTGAGAGTCTCCAGAAAAGAAAAACTAGATCCTTTTCAAAGGAACAAGAGCCCGACACCAGCTTTCTCGGTAACGACCTCAGAAATAAGGAAGACGGAGGACTGATACAGTGTTGAACCTGGAAGTTTATCTAGGTCAATTATTACCGACGTTTGAATGTGGGATAAAAGATCACCTAAGAACGTCGCTTTTGAAAGAACTCTTTGAGGATGTGCTCCAAGGAGAAGAAAAATGAATTCAGCACAAAACAAGACAGGAAGAAGGCAGAGTAAAGAAGCTGCTGAATTCTGTGGTCTCCATAGGCAATGATAAAACAAATTATTTTAAAACCATGAACGGGACTTGGCTCTTCTGCTGACACAGCACAGCCCTGTTTCCCACCCCAGGGCCTTGAAACGGCACTTGAACCGCATTCCTTTCTAGGTGTCCCTCTTCCCTCATCCGCCCGCTGGGTGGTCTCACTTGATAACTGGTGCCAGAGGCCCAAACGTCTCCTCTTGAGAGCAGAGCATGTCCCGGGTGACATTGCTGAGCAGCGTGGGCTCAAAGAAGTTTTTTCCAAGTTGGTGTCGCTTCCCGCCTGTCACAACGGTAGCGCCTTTGGAAACTGCGTCATTCACGTGTTTCTCTACCTGCATGGAGAGAAGAGGAGCCTGGGAGAGCGGGCTTGAAGATACGCTGGAGAGGATACAATTTCTGTGGAGACACAGAGGCAGGAAGAGGGGATGTGGTGTGTGCAGCGCCGCCTTCCCCAGCTCTTTGATTTTCCACCTTTACATCCTTCCATTTGTTGACGGGTCTAGTAAGGCCTGATGTCCTCCTGGGCCTGACACCCTGAAGTTTTCCTGGGATTTGTTCTTTGCACTCTTTTTTTTTTTTTTTTTTTTAATTTTGAGAGAAAGAGAGCTGGGGATGGGCAGAGAGAGAGAGAGAGAGAGAGAGAGAGAGAATCCCAAGCAGGCTCTGGACTGTGAGCGCAGAGCCCAACATGGGGCTCGAACCCATGAACCGTGAGATCATGACCTGAGCCAAAACCAAGACTCAGATGCCTAACAGACTGAGCCCCTGGGCGCCCCTGTCCTCACACTCGTGAGGTGGCTCCAGGTTTCTGGGCGCCATCTTGTCCTCCTCACTTTCATTTTGTTCTACCACATTCTCCTCAAGTGGTCGTTTTGAAAAAGGTGCACTGAAAATGACGTGCTTCCTGCGTTTCCTGACACTGTGTGTCTCATGGGTTTTTTTTGGTGCAAAAAAGGTGGCTTTATGAAAGCACGGAGACAGGGCCCATGGGCGGGAAGAGAGGCCTGCGCGTCTGTTTTTACCTTGTGTTGGTTGGTGGTGGAATTGTCATCCCAAATCATTTTCCTTCAGAACGCTAAGTACGCGTCTCTATTTCTAGTGTTGCTGAAAAGTCAGCTTCAAAAATAGTGCTCACTCCCTGGTGGGTGGCTTTTCCCCCGTCTCTGGACGCTTTCAGGATCTTCTTCTGTGTTCCTGACCTTCCACTGTTTTAGCAGAACATCTCTGGGCTTTCTGCTTTCGTTCCACGTGGCAGTTGGTAAAGTCTTTCCATCTGAAGAATCGTTTTCCCCTGGCTCTGAGTTTTCATCGCTCATTGATTGGATGTTGCTACTTCCATGTCTGTTCTTTCTAGAATTCTTACAGCTAAAATGGATAGCCCTCTCACGTTAGATTCTGATTACTTTTCCAATATCTGTCATATTTTTCATCTGTCTTTTCTAAAAAGACTTTTATTTATTAAGTAATCTCTACACCCAACATGGGGCTCAAACTCACAACCCCAAGATCAAGAGTCACATGCTTTACAGACTGAACCAGCCAGCTGCTTCTCATCTCTCTGTCTTTTGCTTTAAATTCTCCTTGGTTTTGCCTTCCATCTTCATCTACTGATGTTTTAGAAAGATCTGACCATCATGTGTGTCATTTCTAAAACCTCTCTTGGTCTCGCTGCCTCATTTTCACAGGACCTGCTTTGGTTTTATAGATGCACTGTCTTCTCAGAAACACACGGAGGACACTATCAGATTCTCAGCAAATTCCTTTCTGTTCCCAGACTCATCCGCTTCCTTGAGGGCCAGCTGTTCCTCTCATCGCCGAGGGTTGGCCCCAAAGGCGTCACGATTCCTGGTTGTTCACCTTCCTCATGAAAGATCAGTGACACGGGTGGCCTTTACAGTTTCTAGTCTCTCCGCTGAATGAGGGGGACAACGGCAAGCTCAGGTTGATTCTGATTAGGCAGGCTTCACTAGGGACCACCCCTTTCCCCAGAGGGCAAAGGCACACCGACCTCCCCCTTGAAGCCGTAGCCCACCTCCTGCCCAGAGCAAACGCCTCGCTGCCCTGGTGGTGGCGGTGAGGAGCCGTGGTGTAGGGATGGCCCAGAAAACTGTACGGAAGTATCATCGGTTGGCACCATGTTTCCCCTGCTCCCATTCCTACCCCAGCCACTTCGAGAAAGGTCCATCCTGAAAATTGGCACCCACCTCCCCTACAGGCTTGCCCTGGGAATGCCTTGTCTGCTTTGACTTTTCTGTTAGCACTATCCCTTCCTCCTTCCAGAAGTTCTCCACAACCTTTGGTCCCCAGAGTCCTCCCCACTCCTATTCGTGGTAGAATATTCCATGGGATTTCATGAAAGGGAGACACGGGCTGGGGCACATTCTACCATCCAGACCCACCCTTTTTAAGCCCTCACCCCCCACCATGCTCTCAGAGTTCACTGTCTGCAACAAACCCCCATTAGCGGTGATGGCTTCCCTTCCATGATTTAGAGCTCAAAAATGAATTATATTTAACAAGGTCCACCTCTTTGCCCTCACAGAGAATATGCTCTGCCCTTTAATGGTCATATTTCATGTCATGTGCAGTTGACCCCGCCCTGGAACTTACCCTGTGACTGTGGCTATACTAAAGCAGGCAATGGGTTTTTGCATACGAGGTGTTTTCTACTAACTTCTCTGAAAGAGAAATCCTTCACCTTCCTGGCTCGAAGTCTGGGGCACGGCACCCTCTAGAGGCCAATGGTTGCACCTTCACTTTGGCAGCAACCCCAAAATCTCTTGGACAACACACTCCCAGGCTGGCAAATTAACAATAGCGGGGGCACTTGAGAACCTATCAGTGCTGAGGCCCCGCTCACACCTCATATCCTCAGGAAGGACTCTGGCGTCTGCGGTTGTGAAGGGCACAGGGCGGATTAAGAACCAGTGCTCTGGGCCTTGAACCACAGCTAGTTCAGACCCAAATTGTCTCCACCGGCAAGGTCCAAAGTCTCCACAGGGTCCAATGTCACATCAAAAATGCAGGTGCTACCAATGCACACTTTAATGCGTGTTCTCTGTTAGGGCGACCCCAAGGCAGTAACTAGACGGTTATCAGAGCTCTGCCAAACCTCAGTGCTTCCCTTGGCTCCCACGGGGTGAGGCAACAGACATGGGTTCAGCTGACCTGACCCCACACTGGGTCTGGGTGCATCCCAGATGCCTGCTGACCTGGGTCTACCTTAATTGTGGTTCCCTAGGCGACACCCAGGAGGCCAGCTACGCCACCCTTTGGGACTACCTCTCCTTCCTTCTTCCCCACACATCAATCTCCAGCCTCCATTTTCTGTCCAATTTAAATTATTCCATTAAAATCCTTTCTATTAATAGAGACTTATCTAAGGAGCATATTGGATGTTCATATTATAAGAAAGTTCCTTGTAAGTAACTCTGAAAAGGATAAGGTTTTCTCCCCCTTTATTTATTTAATTCCAGAGTAGTTATCATACGATGTTCTAGTAGTTTCTGGTGTAGAATATAGTGATTCAACAGTTCCATACATCAGCCAGCGCTCATCATGACCAGTGTATTCCTAAATCCCCATCACCCATTTCACCCATCCCCTTCCCCCCATCTGGTGACCATCAATGTGTTTTCTGTGGTTAAAAGTCTGATTTTTCTCGTTTGTGTCATTTCTTCGTTTTGTTGCTTAAATTCCACATATGACTGAACTCGTATGGTATTTGTCTTTTCCGACTGACTTACGTCACATCTAGACCCATCCATGTTGTTGCAAATGGCAAGATGTCATTTTTTTTTTAATGGCTGAGTAAAGTGCCATTGTATATATGTAGTACATCTTCTTTCTTTAAAAGGATTATGTTTTAAAACAGGAGATTCTGTTTTAAAGACTGTGACTTTCTTTGAACAAACAGATCCTTCCTAAAAGCAGTCTCCCTCTCCTGGCATCTGTAAACCCTGGGTGCGGCTTCTGTTCTTCTGTATCTCCCTACCAGATGCTTTTGTCAAGGATTCTTCTGGAAAGGCATTTTGTTGTCAATGGAAGCCAGCATTTCAGCTGAAAACACCCATGATTTCAAAAACAAAACCAGTCTTCCTTTCCTTTTGGCTGTTCAAAAAATTAAAGAACTTTGTCTTTCAAGATCCTAACTCCCGAGGCAGCCAGGGCTAGAACGGGCACCACTATCAGAGAAAATTTAGGGAGGGCAGTAGAAGTTCTAAAGTGATAGATCTCAGGGCGCCTGGGCGGCTCAGTCGGTTAAGTGTCCGACTTCGGCTCAGGTCATAATCTCATGGTTTGAGTTTGAGCCCCGCATTGGACTCTGTGCTGACAACTTGGGAGCCTGCGTCTCCCTCTCTCTCTCTGTGATTCTGTCTCCCTCTCTCTCTCTGCCCCTCTCCAACATGTGCACGCACATGTTCTGCCTCTCTCTCTCTCTCAACAGTAAACATTAAAAATAAAGTGACAGATCTCACAAGCACTTGGTGTAATGACAGAGCCAGAAAATGACAGAGCCAGAAAAGCTTATAGCCAGACGATGCCACTTGATTCATACAAATGGGCAGAAATTCACTTTTTTCTGATTTCTCCATTGTTTCCAAAACAGCTTTGCTGGGCACCTTACTAAAGTGTTTTTTGCTAGTTAAAGCTTTTGACATTGAAACCACGAAATTTACTTTAACAGAAAAGCAAATGAACTTACCTTTTCTACTGCCTTTTCATCAATTAATGGGCCTTGAGTAGTTCTCTCCTCAAATCCATTACCCACATGCAGGTTTGTTTTCATTGCCTCGGCAAATTTCTTCACAAAGGAATCATGGATACCCCTTTGCACCAAGAAACGATTTGAGCAAACACAAGTCTAGACAGAAAAAAACAAACAAACTCACAATACCGTTTGTCAGAAGCTACCGACCCAACCAATATATGTGTCACTGCTGCAATCAGAAACTCTGAATGTGAAAACAATTCCCCAGGCGGCTCTCGTCCTGTGTCCAACCTGCCAAATTCCTCCCCATGTGGGTGGGGCCCTGGAGACAAATGCACAAAGTGCTCCTTCTTCTCCAACCTCCTCCATAGCTGCCTCACCTTGAGGTTAATTAAACAAATAAGCAAGTACAAACATCTGTGCAAAAAAGAGAAGGCCACCTGACCCAAGTTTTTTCCAAAGGGTTAAGTAAGCCATTATGAAACAAACAGGGAAAGAAAAAAGGAGCATAAAAAAAAGGTAACTCCATGAGAGACAGTGATGCCGCAGCGATAGAGCGGGAGCAGGAAGGAAGGCAGTCTTCTGCCCACTAGCTCATTAAACTGTTCAAGGGACTGGCTGAATCTGACATTTTGAAAATGGCCACAAGACCATTCTTACATGTCAGCCTATATTATTGAAAAGACCTTTGCTTATTTTTTTCTAATTAGACCTAATATTTTAAAATTATAAAATATAACCACGTTACAGGAATTACAGTTATCACTGATAGAGTTTCTTCTTGTATGTTTTTCTTGATCATGTATTTTTTTAGTAGAAACTATCTACACACACACACATATATAAAGTTATATACAATGCATTTTTACTAGCTTAAACCAACATATCTCAAAATTGTAGCTTTATAAGTATAACTCTGAAGGTTACATACATTAGCATTTTATGTTTCTAAAAGGAAACACAGGTATTTCTGAAACAACCAAGCCTATTTAAGGTTATATGAAAGGGGAAAAATTAATTACCAAAGGTCAACACAAGGATGAAAGCTATTTGATAGAGTATTATACAACATTTCACCCCCCCCCCACAGTATAACCTTTCAGGAGTTTTAATTCTGTCTCTGTAATGCATTTAAAACCACTTATTGGGGTGCTTGGGTGGCTCAGTCCGTTGAGCGTCTAACTCTTGATTGCAGCTCAGGTCATGATCTCATGTATCATGGGATCAAGCCCCAAGTTGGGCTCCATGCTGGCAGCCTGCTTGGGATTCTCTTTCACTCTCCTTCTCTCTGCCCCTCCCCTGCTCACCTGAGTTCTCTGAAAATACATAAATAAACTTAAAAAATAAAAATAAAAAATAAAACCACTTATTGATGGTACTCTAAGACAAAGTGCTTAAGGATATTTTGTAAGAAGCTAAGTTTCTGGCAACAGCTTGGAGAGAAACCAGGAGACAGGGCTCTTGGTCCACAGTCCCAGCTCCTCGCAGTATTGGGACTACAACCCAAGGATGCAGGGACTTTAAGTCAAACAGTCTCTCCAAAGTTTCATTGTCTCGTCTATAAAATGCAAGGTTTGTATCAGGTCACCTTGAAAGTCCATGCCAGATGTGATATTCCAAGATTTCCTGTGGAGGTGTGAACTCAGGCCGCCACTCGCCCGATGAGAGTGGCTCAACCTGGACACCCCTGGGCACACTGTACCATGTGCATACCAGACCGCCTCCATCTCAGGGACAGTGAGACCCAGGCTGCAGGGGTTTGAGTTTTTCAAGAACCATCTCAACATTTTTCCTGCCTTCTCTTCCTTAAGACTGTGGGCCTCAGACCCCAGCTGTTCAGGCTGTTTTGTGTCTGAGGAGATGGCTTTACCTGTTCAGCAGAGAAAAGCCCAGTGAGGGAAAACTGCGAAGATAATCAGATTCAAAAAGAAGGAAGAAGAAAATGTGATTTAAAAAAAAATCTGCTGTTCATGAAATTCCTCAAAGCCAGGGATTACACCTTATTTCCCTTTGGACCCTCCGAGCCTAGAACTGGTACTGGCAAAAAGAGGAACTTACAAAGTATGTGCTGAAAGAGAAAAGAAAGAATGACAGAAGGAACCTATCGGTTTCCTCCCAGGAGGTGAGTGAGGTGGAAAGATCTTTGTGAAACACAAACACACCCTGGAAATTGCCGCAGGACTCACCTGTCCAGAGTTCCTAAATTTGGATGCCATGGCTCCCGCCACAGCCTGGTCCACGTCGGCGCTGTCGAACACGATGAACGGAGCGTGCCCGCCCAGCTCCATGGAGACCCTTTTCACAGAGCCGGCCGCGTGGTGCAGCAGTATCTGCAATAGAGCATGGACTCCGTGAGCACTGGGCAGGGTCAGCTGCCCAGCCACCCGCACCGGTAAGCCTTCGCTTCCGACAGCTCCCCAGCAGTGAAAAAGCCAGGTGCGTGGTCGTGTATACGGGATGACGGTGTGCCTAAGACAGGGAGGAAGAAAGAACATCTATTTCTAGGGGCGCCTGGGGGGCTCAGTCGGTTAAGCGTCGACTCTTTGTTTCGGCTCAGGTCTCACAGTTCATGGGATCAAGCCCTGCATCAGGCTCTGGGCTGACAGCATAGAACCTGTTTGGGATTCTGTCTGTCCCTCTCTCTCTGCCCCTTTCCCACTATGCTCACACATTCCTTCTCACTCTCAAAAATAAATAACCTTAAAAAAAGAACATATATCTCTGTTTGAAAAAGACACAGTAGAAAGGTAATAAGAAACAAAGACTAGTTACTTATAGAAGGGAGGGAGTTAGAGGCAAGAGAGAGCCTTCTGAATGGGAGCACGTTTACATCGTCTGGCTTCTTGGACCATGTAAGGGTATTACCTATTAAAAAATTATGTGATGAGGCGCTTGGGTGGCTCAGTCAGTTCAGCATCCGACTTCAGCTTAGGTCATGATCTCACTGCTCGTGAGTTCAAGCCCAGCATCGGGCTCTGTGCTGACAGCTCAGAGCCTGGAGCCTGCTTCGCATTCTGTGTCTCCCTCTCTCTCTGCCCCTCCCCCACCCACGCTGTCTCTCTCTCTCAAAAATAAACATTAAAAAATAAAAAATAAATTTAAAAAATTGTGACAATTGGCTTAATCATAAAAAGTGTAGATAATAAAATCTCCCAGCCCATAGCTTACCACTGATAAAATTTTGAGGTATATTGATCCAGAATTTGGCCACACACACAGGTTTGTATATACGTACTTTTTTTTTTTTTTGAAGAAAACAGAATGGTAGATTTAGACAGTTTTTTAATGTTTATCTTCCCAATTAACCACATATCTGGAACATCTTAACACATTCATAGGACTTTATACCATATCCTTTAGTGTAACACTATAATGTGAAGATTCTTTGATGTTACCACATGTGTTTCTAGAACATTCCTTTATTTTTTTTACTATTTATTTTTGGGAGAGTACAAGCAGGGGAGGGGAGGGGGGCAGAGGATCTGAAGCAGGCTCTGAGCTGACAGCAGCAAGCCTGATGTGGGGCTCGAACTCATAAACTTAGATCATGACCTGAGCTGAAGTCAGATGCTAAACTGACTGAGCCACCCAAGTGCCCCTAGAACATTCCTTTATTCTATCACATGGCTGTTCTATAAGTTTATTTATTTAGCCCCCATCTGTTGGAAATTTAGGCTCCTAATTCCTTGCTTTTAAAAATAACACTGCAATTATTCTCAGTGTAAATTTATAGAACAATGCACAACTTTTTGAGTTTAAGTTAAAGGTTTTTAAGGAAACGAACAAAAACACCTTTCTATTTCTGTAAGGACCTTTCTACTAAATGCAATTTTTGTTCAATTCCAAGATATCCATTCCAACATCAGTTGTGTTTCTGGAAACTTTAATTCTAGATCAGGACATAAACATGCATCCCAGAACTGAGGAAATACAACAGATGGCTTTTAGCTGCTTCCCGTGGAACAAATCCCGGAAGCTCCAGCAATGCTGACCCCTTGGGATCATCAGAAACCTGCGTCAGGTCAGTGAGGGACACCATCCAAAACGTCTCCAGAGGATGATCAGATGTTACTTTATGCACCAAACCCTTCAACAGCCGCTGCGAATGTTCCTCGAAAGGGTGATAATAATGAACTAGTATTTTCACACTCTCTCCAGGGAAAAAATGAGAATGACATCCATTTTCTCTGAGACGTAAGTCACATACCTTTCCGGTAGCCGTTGAGCCAGTAAAGGAAATTTTGGACACCAGAGGATCAGTGCAAAGAGCTTCCCCTACTTCCTTGGCCCTCGTCCTGGAGCAGGGAACGACATTGTACACGCCGGGCGGAATTCCAGCCTGGTCCGCGAGCTGCACACACAGCGGGCAGGGGGCAGCAGTGACCCACCCGGAACGCAGGAAAAGAGAAAAGATGTTTGCATCCAAACGTACTGGGGAAAATACTAAGTTGCCGTTGGAGACAGAATAAGAATATATTTGGACCTGAAGTGAAACCCTTATTCGTGCTAAGGCGATATTAAATGTGTTGTCGCACACGGGGCTAGTTTACAGCATGAGTTTTCATGCCACCTTCTGTTTAAAACAATAAACTGAAAATTAAAAAGTTTTGGGGTTCATCTGCGGAAGACGGGCAGGGGGCAGGTGTGCCCACAGATGAGCTCCCGGTGCAGCGGGGAGGAAAGCGGGGCCATGCCCGGGCCGCACGGCAGGAGGGAACGGAGTCGGCAGGCTGACCCACCGCCGCCTGGGCCCGGACCCCGCGCTCTTTCCACGCGGACCCGCCGCGCGTCAGCCATGCCAGGAATTACGGTAACTTCTGGAATTACGGTAACCTTGGCTCTCGCGAACGGCTGACACCGCACACAGCTGACTGGGGGTGCTGGGAAGACGGTGGGAACAGCAGAGTGTCGCACCCTCTCTGACTCCCCGAGGGCAACGGCACAGCCAAAGCATCCGAGGCCACAGGATCGGGCGTGGGTGCGCACGGGCCGGCTGGTGTGCTGGTTCCCGCGCCGCTGTGCTCCCCGGTGTGGCCGCCCTGGCGCCCCCTGCGGCGGCGTGGGAGAGCCGGGCCCGGGACTTGCTCGGGGCCGACCGGGGGCGCGGACGCCGACGGCCGGGAGCCTGCACCCTCGGGGGCAGCCGCGGACGGAAGCCGCGTGCCCGGCCCACCCGGGGCACCCGCCGTGGCCGCGCCGAGGCCGCGTGGGGGCCCCGCGGGGCGCGGCCCGGGAGCCCTGTGATGCAGGGGAGAAGTCCCGGTTACCACGGGGAGAGGCGCGCAGGCAGGACGCCTCCGAGCGAAAACAAAAGGTGCCGCGGAGGTGGAGAGGCAGGCCTCCTTTTAAACGTTTAGGAAAACCAGGGCCGCCTGGGGGGGCTCGGTCGGTTAAGCATCCTTCAGCCCAGGTCATAATCTCACGGTCCGGTCCGTGGGTTCAAGCCCTGCGCCGGGCTCTGTGCTGACAGCGCAGAGTCTGCTTGGGAGCCTCTCTTCCCCTCCCCCCGCCACGCCCCCGCCTCTCTCTGCCCCCACTCCAAATAATACACTTAAAAAAAAAAAGTTTAGGAAAACTTCATGTAAAAATAAATGCTCAGCAAAATATGCAAGTCAAATCCCATACAACGCTATTAAAAGAAAAAAAGGAGCAGGAGGCACAAAAAGCATCTTCTTCAACAACTTCAATAAGAGCGTTCCAGAAAGACATGCCCGCAAGCAGATCAAAACTGTAATTTACTATGAAGTTAAAAAAATACTTTCAAAATTATAATGAGATACAAAACAACAACATGAGGTAAAATTAGAGAAGTTTTGGAAATGAGGTAAGGGAACACAGGAAAGAACTAGAAATACAAGGAAAAACTAATTTTAGAAATGAAAAGCAAACCAGAAGGAACTCAAGAACAACCTAATGGATGATCCCTTTACGGAACACAGAAGGTGATGAAGATATTCTTAAAAAATTTCTTTTTAATGTTTATTTTTGTGTGAGAGACAGAGAGAACGAGCGGGGTACGGGCTGAGAGGGAGACACAGAATCCGAAGCAGGCTCCAGGCTCCCAGCTGTCAGCACAGAGCCCGATGTGGGGCTTAAACCCACAAACCACAAGATCCTGACATGAGCCAAAGTCAGATGCTCAACCTACTGAGCCACCCAGGAGCCCCAAGAAGATAGTCTTAAAGATTAGGGAAACAATGTCTCTCTCTCCCTCTCTGCCCTCCCTTACTCATGCTCTCTCTCTCTCTCAAAATAAATGAATAAACTTAAAAAAAAAAAGATTACAGAGACAATGAAAAAGGGTACAAGAGAATGACAAAAAAAAAAAAAAAAAAGACTGACCACGTGGGTGACAGGAGTTCCTGGAGACATAAACCGACCAAGGGTGAAGGACAAACTCTGAAAATCGCCCAGGAAGGAAGCTCTCAGAGGCAAGAGTTCCGCGCAGTCGCTCAGGAGCCGACTCCAGGAGGTGCCATCAACCAAAAATGGGACAGCCTGAGCTTCATGAAGGATGATACTCGCAAGGGATCGAAACTCCTCAAACACATTAAAATCCATGATACTTAAAACAAAACAAAACAAAACAGACGACTTGGTGACCTCCGGCAGATGGTGGGAATGAAGAGGTTATTAATTTGAGACACTGGTGCACAGAAAGAAGGAATCAGGCATGCACACTGCCCTCTTCTGCGTGAATTTACCGCTGGGTAACCGAGCAGGAGATAACGAGAGGATGTGTCACGGAAGTGCTCCAGTGAATCAATGAAACAGAAAGGGAAGAATTCAAGGGCGTGCGGCTGGCTCAGTCCAGGGAGCATGTGACTCTCGATCTCTGGGTTATGAGTTCGAGCCCCACGAAGGGTGTGGAGATTACTTAAAATTTTAAAAAATGAAAGAATCCAGAGATGACCATTTCTGTAACTCATAACGAGTTAACACACTGGGCGGCACTGATCAGCACCCCGCCCCACACCCAACGTCACGAGCGAGAACAGAGACGGCTGTGCGTCCTGACGGACACATGGAGACCAAACCCAAGTCTGACGAGGCGTCTGGATGAAATTTATAGAGGTTTTTAAACACGCGATTCTGAGCCTTTCCAATCAACACGGATGTGTGTTTCCGAATAAATTCCGTAAGCAGGACAAATCTACTAGCTGTGGATCGGAACTGACCCTAAACACCATAATTTGTAGGAAGCACACCATTAACTCTTCCTTCGCCTGAGGAATCTAATGATAAGGTTCAGGTACACACGTCGTACAGATTTAAGGATTATTTCAAGGAAAACTGTAACAGCTCATCTAGAAAAAAGCTTCCCAGGGGTGCCTGGGTGGCTCAGTTGGTTAAGCGGCCGACTTTGGCTCAGGTCATGATCTCACGGTTCATGGGTTCGAGCCCCGCATCGGGCTCTGTGCTGACAGCTCGGAGCCTAGAGCCTGCTTCAGATTCTGTGTTTCCCTCTCTCTCTCTGCCCCTCCCCCACTCGTGCTCTGTTTCTGTCTCAATAATAAATAAAAACATAAAAAATTAAAAAAAAAAAAAGCTTCCCATTCAGTTAATGTTTCCTGTTGGTCTCTGAGATTAGGTGCCGTTGGCAGGGGATGCCCTTAAAGGATGGGAGCTTCTGGCCCCTGGGTCTGGAGGCGCAGGAGGTACCGGGGGCCTCGAACGGCAAACACAGTAACAGCAACGGCCTTTGGGAAGCTCCTCCCTCTGACCACAGGGCAAGAGACAGCAGCACAGGGACCAGAGGATGAGGAGGAGGAGGAGGTCCCGGCCTGAGAGGGATCGGGGTGATGGGGCCAGAACCTGACAGCCACCCTCACGAGTGGCTCTCCCCGCATGGGAGCCCGGCCTCCCACAAGCACATCCCTAGTGCCTCCCAGATCCAGGCACTGTCCCAGGCTCCGGCAAGCGCCCGTCTCCCCATCTCCACTTCCGTCCTGGGGTGAGGGAGACACCGGCTGTGTCCGGAGGACAGCGTCTCAGGGAAGGAGAACACAGCAGAGAAGGGGGTCAAGAGAACGACACTCTGACTCTCCAACGGGGTGGCGGGCGAGCCTCCCTGGGAAGGTGGCACTCGAGCAACACCTGAAGAAGCAAGTCGTGGGTGTGCCTGGGGAAGAACTTTCTGGAAGGAGGAAAAGCAGATGTAGAGAGAGCTGAGTCGGGGCAAGCCCGGTGTGGTCTCAGGCACAGCAGGGACTGCAGTGGCTGGAGCAGGGGGACGGGGCTCTAGGGTGACAGGTAAGGTACAGGCAGGGGAGGGACAAGGGTTCTAGGCCCACGAGGCCACTGTAGGGGTGGGGCTTCCCTCTGAGTGATGAGAAGCCACGGGAGGGTTGTAAAAAGACGAATGGCAAGATGTGACGGAACGCTGAGTGAACTGGAGACGGGAGAGGGAAGTACGAGGTTCCCTAGATGTGAGAAATGCCCACGTTCCAGGCGTGTGCCTGCTTGCTTAATACAAGTGATGGACAGATACCATCTTTTAATCTTTTTTTAAAATGTTTATTTATTTTTGAGAGAGAGAGCAAGCAGGAGAGGGCAGAGAGGGAGGACAGGAGACAGAATCCCAAGCAGGCTCCAAGCTGCCAACACAGCCTGATGCGGGGCCCGAACTCATGAACAGAGAGATCATGACCTGAGCCAGAATCAGGAGTCCGACACTTAACCGACCAAGCCACCCAGGTGTCCCCTACCCTTTCTGTAAAAGTTTATTTATTTATTTTCAGAGCGAGAGCATAAGTGGAGAGGAACAGAGCCCGAGAGAGAATCCCAAGCAGGCTCCGTACCGTAAGTACAGAGCCCGATGCGGGGCTCGAACCCGTGAACCATAAGATCATGACCTGAGCTGAAACCAAGAGCCGGACGCTTAACCGACTGAGCCACGCAGGCGCCCGGACAGATACCATCTTTGGCGCAGCCTAGAACATACATTGTGTCCAGATGTCAGAAAGTCCCTCTCCGTTGTTGTTTCTCAAACGTCGGACTTAAACGAACCGCCAGTCAGTTGAAACCTAACAGCATCGAGCATGAGATGCAGCCGAAGGGGGAGGCAGCGTGGACTCGGTCACTCCGCACGAACACGGGGTCGGGGGGGAGGCTCACCTCGGCCAGGGCCAGGGCGGAGAAGGGCGTGTGCTCGGCCGGTTTCACCACCACGGTGCAGCCGGCGGCCAGGGCGGCCCCCACCTTCCGGGTGATCATGGCGCTGGGGAAGTTCCACTGTGGGCGGAAGCGCAGAGGGGAGACGTGAGACGCTGGACCGCCCCGCCGTCCACAGGCAGGCAGGTCAGCAAGTCAGTCAACAGAGGCCCTTGTACACGCCGACTCTCCAAGCGGTGCTCCTGCTCCTGCTGCCCCGGTGAGCTCTCAGAGCACCTGACAGCTGTCCGCCCGGGGGACTCCGGGGACAAAGGCCCCGGTGAGCTCTCAGAGCACCTGACAGCTGTCCGCCCGGGGGACTCCGGGGACAAAGGCTCGCCAAGCCAGGAAACATTGTCAGAGCGTAAAGCAGTATGAGAGTATCCACACCAGCACGTGGCAAACTTTTTCTGTAAAGGGCCAGGTCGTAAGAATTTAGGATCTGCGGGATGCACAGCTTCTGTGGCAAGTACTCCGTGGTCCTAATGTGGAGGCAGCCACAGACAGCGCGTGCAGGGATGGGCGTGGCTGTGTCCCAATAAAACTTTATTCACAAATACGGGCAGCACGTCTGGCGTAGGCCTGACCCTCTAGGAGAAGACATTAGCAAAGGTGATTTTCCAAATGGCAGGTGATTTGTTACTTCCTTCTATTTCTAGATCGATGTTTGTAGACCTCTCCCTGCCTATTTTAGCAATATTTTATTTTGACAAATCCTTGCCTAGTGCTTATTCTGTGCCAGGCACTGTTCTAAGCACTTATCAATTATAATTAAATCCTTATTACAGTCCACTGAGGTCAGTATTCTTATACTGGGGAATAATGAGGACATCAGTTGGGGGAAATTCAGACAGAGCAGTTAAGTAACTTGCCCACGGTCACATAGCTTGTGAACATCTAGTTCTGAGTCACACAGGGTCAGTCTAGGCAGTGAGGAGAGGGGGGCATCTGTCTGGGACTCTGCTCACCCAGGAAAGAAAGCAGTCTCAGGACCGCCTGGTGCTCTAGATGAGCTGAGAACGTCACAGACGGCAGGCCCCCAAAAGGTTGGTCACCCAGAGAGGGCTGGGTGCCCCACCAGTGTGTTGCAACTCTGCCCAGGCACACACAGCTCTTTCACCTCCGGACCTGACCCACTGCACCAAACATTCTCCTGCTGATGACAACCACAAATTCAGCATAAAAATTTCCCCAAACCACGGCACGTTCAATGTGTCACAGACCTTTTCAGACGTGCGAGAGGCACCATGTCAGAAAAGCCGCTGGGTCCTGCCATGGGTCCCCCCACCCCCGCCACAGGCGGGCGTTAGGAACAGGCCATCTCAGCTGCCACCCCACACCGGGAAACACACCTCCGCCTCCGCATGCAGCAAAGTAATCAGGAAGCAGGGGCAGGCGACAGCCCCCCCGTGGGAGCACACATCTCTCCGAAGAAGAGCGAGCTGCCCCACAGGCTGCATCTCCTACCCCAGGACCCTGCCCATCCTGTCCATCCCACCTACCGGCGTGATGACTGCGGCCACCCCAAGGGGCTGCTTGAGGACCAGCGCCCGCTTCTCCTTTGCAGGGGTGTAGATGACGTCTCCGTAGACGCGGCGCGCCTCCTCTGAAAACCACTCTAGGAAAAGGGCGGAATAGATGATTTCCCCCTGCGCCTCCTTCAGTGGCTTCCCCTGGATCGGATCAGAAAAGGACACATTCAGGGGCGCCTGGGGGGGCAGCGTCCAACTCCTGATCTCGGGTCAGGTCCTGACCTCGGGGGATCACAGGTTTGAGCTCCGCGTCGGAGCTGTGCTGACACCATGGAGCCTGCTTGGGATTCTGGGTCTCCTCTGTGCCCCTCCCCACTCGTGCCCTCTCAAAATAAATAGACTTAAAAAAATTAAAAAAAAAAGAAAAGGACACAAGTTCTTCCAGGCAGGACACACGACAGAGGAGTGTCCTGCCTGTCACAAAACCCGCGCGGTTATTGAGAAATTCGTGACCCCAGCAGGAGTCTTTGAGAGGAGAGGCACAAGTGGTGACAGAAGCCCACCCGAACCACAGTGCTGTTTGCGTCCCTGACAGCGACAAGTGTGTCTCATCGTCTCATCCTTTTTCCTCCTCCTAACATCTTCCCGAGGTGTGACCCTGGTGAAACTAATTGTTTACAGCTGCACAGAAACCACAGGCACGTTTTCAACGTACAAAAACCACATGAAAAAAAATCAACGGTACCAATCACACGGAAACAACTGGGAATGGTGAGAAAGCATTATTCATACAGTTTCACTCAAAATCTATTTCTCACAGATTACGGGTATCACTATTTCCCACCCCCCCCCACCTTCAATACGGGTCGTTCTCTGTATTTAAGAGCCTCTTTTTGTCTTTTTTTCTCCTTTGTTCGTTTGTTCTGTTTCTTAAATTCCACATAGGAGGACATCATAAAATCTATCAGTCGTTCTCAGAGTGATTTATTTCACTTATTTCACTTCGCGAAATACTCTCTAGTTCCATCCGTGTTTCTTTCTGTGACTCAAGTGTGGAACATGCAAATGGTTCTAGCAAAGATGAGGGCCTGGCTTCGTTAGTCGCAGCTGGTGCGGGGCACAAGAATTAGTTGCTATCTACGGGGGGCGCCTGGGGGGCTCCGTCTGTTGAGCGTCCGACTTGGGCTCAGGTCATGATCTCGAGGTGTGTGAGTTCGAGCCCCGCGTCGGGCTCTGTGCTGACAGCTCAGGGCCTGGAGCCTGCTTCAGATTCTGTGTCTCCCTCTCTCTCTGTACTCCCCACCCCCATCTCAAAAATAAACATTAAAAATTAAAAAAAAAAATTTAAAAACGGATTAGTTAGTATCTGATCATTAGGCAAAGAATTCCCATTTTCTTTAGCTGCAGAACAGCCCTGCCGTTAGAGGCTTGCCCAAGGTTTCGCCTGAGAACTCCAGGACATTTTCTTAGGGTAGCAAGTTAGGACCTCGAACTTACACTTTCAGCTGTAATTATCTTGGCAAGGTCATCCTTATTTTGTATCATTAAGTTGTACCATTTCCGAAGTAACGAACTCCTCTCCTAGGAAGGAAATAAAAAGAGCAATCATCATACAAAATCACCTTCCATGTCCTCAAATGGTTGCTGTGTGGGCTCACTCTCAGGGAGACACACCTTGACCTTCCTTCTTTTTTTTAATTGAGCCATAATCCACCTATGACATTATGTTAGTTTCAGGTGTACAGCCTAGTTGCACGTAAAGGCGTATGCTGAGTTGTAAATTGTAAAAGAGAAAAAAAAGCTGTGGAACAGTGCAAATATGAATAATTTCACCGCGCAAAGGCACGGTTTCCTGCCGGCCCTGTGCTTTACCAGGTAGGAACCTGGCGACCACCGGCCAGCGCTTCCTCTGGGTGAGACACGAAAGACTATATTCTCAGGGGCCTGGCCTGGATAAACCAATCAAATATCTGCTCAACATAAAGCACACGCTCAGCCTGAGAGAGAACCAGAGAACAGGAAACAGTGTGAGAACTGCGGGAATACAAAGTGGATTCTGCTAAGCGGCAGGAAACACAATGTCAGGGCTGAACCCCGGTGACCAGGGGAGGTGATGAACCACCCTCAGTATGCACAGCCTGTGTTATGGGCCGATGGGGTCTGCCCAAAACAGACATGTGCCAGGGATGCCTGGGTGCTCAGTTGGTTGAGCGTCCGACTTCGGCTCCAGTCATGGTCTCACGGTTTGTGAGTTCGAGCCCTGCGTTGGGCTCTGTGCTGACAGCTCGGAGCCTGGAGCCTGCTTTGGATTCTGGATCTCCCTCTCTCTCTCTGCCCCTCGCCTGCCTGCAGTCTGTCTTTCTCTCTCTCTCTCTCAAAAATAAACACTAAAAATTTTAAAAAAAAGAAAAAAAGGAAGGAACCGGGCTTGACTTTGTATTTCCAGCCTGCAGAACTGAGCCGAGTCGATCTGTTTCTGTTGTCTGAACCATCACGCTTGTGGGGCAGCTCCCAGAAACTACCACAGCCTTTGTGAGGAGCTGTGTGAGCGTGCAGGGCTCCAACAGGGAGGCACCTGGGGCTCAAGTCCCAGACCCGCCCTGCCCCCCACCTCCGGGAGCAGGGGTGAGTGGTGGATGGTGGACTCTGAGCCTTTTGCAGCCAGGTTCCTCATCCAAGACAAGGATCGACTATCTACCTCACAGAGCCATCGAAAGGACTAGGTGAAGCACCTGTTAAGCACCAAGAACAGTACTCACATGGGGGCAGGCACCATAATGGCCCTCAGCTGGCCTCATCCTAATCATTGGGACCTGCCAACCTGGTACCTTACACGGGGAAAGAGAGTTTGCAGATGTGATTACGTTAAGGATCTCGAGGTCAGCAGGGTAGCCTGCATTTCCCAGGTGGGCCCGATGTAGTCCCCAGGGTCAGTATAATAAGAGCGAGGCGGGAAGGTCCAAGGCCGCGTGGTACCAGAAGCAGAGGCTGGAGTGACGTGGGCGGCCCCAAGAAGCCGGGAAAGGCCAGGAAACCCCTCAAACTTCCAGAAGGAGCACAGCCCTGGCCACTCATTTTGGACAGCTGACCTCCAGAACAGTGAGGGGAGGGCAATTTGTCTCAGCGGCCGCGGGCACCCTATGCACTGGCTGGCGAGGCAGAGAGTCTCCGGCTCGCTCTTCCCTAAGCTCCCCCAGGAGCTCCCGAGGTGGGAGGCAGGTGTGAGGCATGCGAACGACTGTCAACCGGAAAGGCAAGACCTGTGCTACTGGGAGAGGGCGAAGAGTGAGGCTGTGAGCTCGGCCGGGCCCAAGGCAGAAGCACAGGTGACCTCAACCACGGGTGGCCGGTCGGGAATGGGCCAAGGGAAGGCGGCAGAAAAGGGGGGGGGGTGCTGGGGATAAGGAGGGAGGGTCCCAGTGGCCACACAAGCCGCACTGGAGCCCCCCTCCCTCTCTGCGGGGTGGGCCTGTCTTTCTAGGGGAAAGTGGAGCC
Source organism: Cryptoprocta ferox (assembly GCA_028646485.1). Taxonomy (NCBI): domain Eukaryota; kingdom Metazoa; phylum Chordata; class Mammalia; order Carnivora; family Eupleridae; genus Cryptoprocta; species Cryptoprocta ferox. The sequence continues at coordinate 137,798,144 of CM053577.1, read as the reverse complement.
CACCGCTTCTCAGAAAGATGCTCCGAGATCTTTCCAAGAAGGAACGTTCTCGGAGAAGACCCGAGCTCCTTCCTGGAGGACAAGCTGATGCCACGTTCATGGTCAAGGGCACTGACGTCAGCTGGGTGATGTGAGGACGAGGGGACTGTGTCAGTGAGAGGTCCCGGCACCAGCCCTGGGCTGAGGCAGAGACGGGGCTGGAAGAGCGGCTGGGACACCTGTAGCGCCGCCGGGTCCTAACCCCCTCCTGCTCCCGTCTCAGCCGGTGGTCACTCCTCCCTGCCGCTATTCTGGCCGGAAACCCTGGGGTCCTGGCCCACCCCTCCCTCACCCCCTGTCACTACCAGGGCCTCTAGTTACCTGCACGTCACAACAGACCCTTCCGAAGACCGCCCTGCTTCACGCCTCAGTCACTGCCACCAGCCCCCCTACCGGGCCTGCGCCGCGGCCACCGCCCCTCCCGCCACCTAGCCTCGGGGCCGGGGCCGGAGTACCCTTTCCACAGGCAAACCCGGTCACCGCGCTGCCCGAAACCCTGGGCCGGTGCCCCGCCTCCCTCAGGGTGAAACCCAGTCCACACCCCCCACTGGATCCCGCACGCCCTCCCCGTGTCTCCCCGGCCTCCAGAGGGCCCCCCCCCCGCCCGCTTGCTGGTCTACAAATGGGTCAGGCACGCTCCCGACTCGAATTCCCTTCCCCTGCTTTAATCGTTGCAGCCCCTGTCCTCAGGGAGGCTACCCTGAGGCGTGTGCGCTGACTGGTGTCCCCGCCGTCCCCCCAGTATCTCAGAACAGGGTCTTGAAAGAGGTTATCAAGGTTCAGTGAGGTCCTACGGGTGGGTCTTCACCCAACACGACTGGGGTCTTTACAGGAAGAAGGTAAGGACACCGACAGGTAGAGAGGGCAGGTCGTGGGAAGACGACCCGCCCCCCCCAAGGCCAGGAGATGCCCGCTAACGCAGGGGCCCCCCGTGCAGGCCGAAACCTGGAGACTGGTCCCGCACAAAGCCGACGAGCCAGGCCGAGCCGCCTGCGCTCACCCCCCAGCCCCCGCCCACGCTCAGGCCCCTGTACCTCCTCCTCCTACCTCTGCTCGCCGCCGCTTTCACGGTGCTCGTCCGGCCTCTGCGTCCCGGGCGGGCCGCTTCCAGAGGCTGGAGGGCGGCGCCCCGCCCCAGCCCCCGGCGCCGTGGTCGGGACCCTGCCGGCGCTCCCGGCGTCCCCGTGGCTCCCCTCGGCCCTCCTTCGGGCGACCCGCCGCCCGGCGCATCGGGGAGGAGGGAGCGACGCGGCCGCCTTCTCTATGGGGCAAGCCCGGGCCCCCGAGCGCGCTCACCTTGGCCGAGACGGCCCTCCAGCTGCGGAAGGCCTCGTAGGCGGCGCGCACCGCGGCGCGGGTCTCGGAAACCCCGCAGTCGGCCACCAAGGCCAGCTCGGCGCCGCTGGCCGGGTCGTGCACCGGGAAGGCGGCGGCGGCCGGGAGCCAGCGGCCGCCCACGAAGCCGTCGGTGCGCAGCAGCGCCGCGGGCAGGCCGGCCGGGCCCCCGGCACCGCGGCGGGGCTGCGCCGGGCAGGGCGCTGGCGCGGCGGGCGCCGAGCAGCCGGGGCGCGGGCCGTGGCCCGCGGGCGGGAGGCGCGGGGCCCGGCAGCTCCGCAGCCGCAGGCAGGTCGCCATGGCCCGGGAGGAGGCAGCAGGAAGCAGGCAAGCGCGCGCGCGCCCGAGTGCAGGGGTCGGGGCGGCGGCGGCGGGGGCGCGCCCGGGCCGCGGGGACGCGGAGCAGCGCCCTCTCCCGCGCCCTTGGCGCTGCACCGGCTCCTCCGCGGCGAGCGGCTCCGCGCCCCGCTGGACCTGGGCAGGCTCGCCGGGGGATGCACCTGCCGGCCGCACTTTACCCGCCTCGAGTGCCTTTCTGTAATTATTCCTTAGGCCCCCAACTGCTGCAGGGGGCCTGCTCCCTCCTCCGCGAGCCCCCCCCACCTGCGCCCCCCGCCACCGGAATTTGTACGGGTCCGCGGATGCGCCGGGGGTGCTGGCCCAGCCGCTAAGGGCGCGATCGCGGCTCTTCATCGCCGCAGCCCCTGCGCGCTTGGGCTCTGGGCCGAGGGTTCCGTGCGCGGGGCGAGTGTGGCTCGGTGTTCTGCCGCCTGCACGCGTTTCTGGGTGTGTGCTTACGGATCCGCTCCATTAATTGGGACCAGGGACCCCCTCATCTGTAACCGTGCCTCTGGGGACCGTCTTGGCCCCAAACCGGGTCTGTTGTCGACAAGCTGTATGACCTTGGACAAATTACTTAACCTCAGTTTTTTTTTTTTTTTTAATCTCTCGTGAGACAACAGTTGCTTAGTAGAGTTGCTGCAATAAATCGGGCGCAACGTTCAAAGTCTTACTAGCTGCCCTTGGACAAGCCATTGGAATGATTAAAGTTAGGCCTCCACCTAGTCAGTGGGACCATTTGTCAGAATCGAATCAACCGAGGTAGAGTCAGGAGTAGACGAAAGCCCACAACTCCGGAAGAAGCAATGGGGCCTCAGCGTTCACGCGGAGGCAAATAAAAGTAGGGGTGTCTTCGGAATTTGTGGGTTCAGGGGAAGCCCCAGTCTATGCACTGATTTAGGACCACTAGGCTCGGCATCTCTCTGCTTCTCCATTCCTACCAAGTGGAGCCTCTTGCTGGCATTTCCAGAGCCTGTGGGCTCTTCATCTTTCTCCAGGACTTTGGGGTTCTTATTTGCCACATGCCCATGCAGTCCTTTAGGTTTTTGACTTTGTTTTTTGCTGAGCCGGGGTCAATCAGTCTTGAGTCCGTCACATCTAGCAGAAGTGGGAAGGGCAGAGTTTAATCTGTGTGTGTGTGTGTGTGTGTGTGTGTGTGTGTGTGTGTGTGTGTGGATTCGCTATTTCCTTCTGTGTTCTACTGAAGGACTTGGGGCGAGAGGAGGCGCTGGAAGGGAGAATGCTGGTCCACGGTGTCACTGGGGACCGGGGACCTGGTGTAGTCGCCTGCAGAGGGAGCCCTACTGGGAGCTGCTGTCAGGTTGGGGGCAGTGTGTTCTGTTAGGCTGCCTTTCTCCACCCCAAATCAGTCCGGTTATCTTTAAAAAAATTTTTTTTAACTTAAATTCAAGTTAGTTAACATACAGTGTAGTCCTGGCTTCAGGACTAGAATCCAGTGTTTCATCTCTTACATAGGAAACCCAGTGCTCATCCCAGAAAGTGCCCAGAAAATGCCCATCCCCCATTTAGTCCATTCCCTCCCCTCCAGCGACCCTCAGTTGGTTCTCTTAAATACAGAGTCTTTTGTGGTTTGTCTGCTTATCTTTTTCAGGTTCCGTTTTCAACAGTGTCCCCTCACTTCTCCTATAGGCACACTGCCTGGGGCCCATGATACTTTTGGGGGCACATAAAACTGTTACTTATAAAATCAGGACAAAGAAACTTTTAGGTTGAATATTATATGTTAAGTCAGATATTACACCTGCATTGGCCTATTTTTTAATCTTTATGAAGGATGGGGCCCATAAAGGCAAAAAGGCCTAAGGCCTAGGAAATTCATGATGTTGACCTCCCTTTCTCTCCGACTGTCCAGTGCCCTGTGCAAGCCCCCGTTCAGAGTGGGAGCACATTCCCCCCGGTTCCTGTCTTGCTCCTAGGCTGCCTAGGATGTCCCCCCGAGCCTGGCTGGGTGTGGATCGTTCACGAGGGCCTGGGAAGACAAGACCATCAGAGCCCAGGACGTTTCTTTTTCACCTGCCCTTGTCCTGGGCTCCTCCACCTTCTACTTCCCCCTTATACCCATCCACTCCCTCACTTGGAGTGAGGGGGAGCCTAGACCTAGGTTTATAAAACACCCTGTTAGTGTATTTTATAACTTCAGTTCACGGCCTCTGGCCTAAAAGCAGTGCGAAGCTGCTAGGCCCAATGCCCTCATGGTCGAGGGAGGGACAGCTGTCGGCTTCCTTTCTCTGGGGCTTGCCGGTAGCCGAGCTAAGGTTACAGAGGAAACTTGGAAGACACCTAAGGGTCTCCGATCATCCCACGTTCTATTCTTCTCTTCCATTTGCTCACCTGAGCATGAGTCTGGTTGCCGCCCACTCTTAGGATCGCCTTCCTTGTGTTTCATGTGTAACATGCACAACCTGAGCTCCATGATCCCCACCACTCCCATGGAGAGCATCACCCCATTTTCCCCACGGGTTAAAGGCTGTAGGTTAGACCCTTCATGACAGGCGGATTCCGAGCCTGGCATTTTCTGAATCCTTGTTTCCCGGTCTTAAATCGGCCCCACATCTCCCGCCCCCAGTGGAATCAGCCTCTTTTCTTGGGGTGCAGGAATCTGACCGTGCAAGAGTCTCGAGATAAGCCCCATAAGAACAGCCAGAAGCAGAGAGAGCGGGAGTGGTTGCTCTTGTGTAACCCCGTGTTAGTGTCAGTATCTGTTGCCAAATAGAAGCCGGTGCCAACTGATTGCCATAAAAGCTTTCCCAGCACTTGTGCCATCGGAGGCCAAGGACGCTGGGCACCTGATCCGTGTGTGGAAACAATGCCCGAGAGCTCAGCCCTGGGGAGGGGGTCCAGTGTGTTGACTGCCAATATAGACATGTGAGTCTCTCTCTCTCTCTTTCTCTTTTAAGAAAGCAAAGAATACTCGGAGAAAAATTTTGCTAGTGTCACCATACAAATTTCATGTTAGAAAGAACTCCAGATGCCCCCTGGATCAGAAAGGGGCAAAGCTTCAACCTCAGGACATTTAGATTTGGGTTGATGGCTTTTTTTTCCCCTCTCTTTCCCAGGTGGAGTTTGTTTGCTGTTCTGGTGAAGTTAAACAGTAGTTGAACAGTTTACCGGGGAGTGTTATTATTTTGAAACGAGGCTGGGTTTTCCCGTGTCCGTGACCCGCTTAGAGGGAAAGCAGGGTCTGGGCCTGGATTTCAGGCACATCCTGTCGCCCGGAGCGGCGAGGGACGAGGGCATGTCTGCGTGTGGCTTCTGGCCCGGCCTGCTGATTGCGCTGGGCTCCCTGTGCCCACGAGGTTCACCGTGTGGGCTCTCCACGCACATAGAGATAGGTAAGTGCCGGCCCCTCGAGGTGCTGTCCAGGCTCGATGTCGTCTAAAGGGGTTAAGGAAGAGATGTAAAGTCGGTCCCGTGTATTGTCAGCAAGTTCCCCCGACTGGCCAGCAGCCAGGCGGTGGGGCGGGCAGCAGGCATGGCAACGACGCATCTTTGATGATTCAGTTCCTGGCTGTTCCTCAGGCTGGGCAAGCAGAAGCTGGGTAACCTGGGGGCTGCCCAGGAGCAGAAGACCAGATGGAATGGGAGAGGAGACAGATGCGTGGAATTCGGGAAGAGTGAGGAACATATCTTTATTGTTTTGTATTTCCACATATGTGTAAGGGGCTCCTTGTGGCCCCAAGAAGGTATCCCCCGAGTCAAGTTGTGGGCTTCAGGGAGGGTGAGGAAGCGAGGGAGTTCGGCCACTGGCATTAGAGGGGCACAGGGTGACGGGAGCTGGGAAGGACCGGCCACCCACAGAGTATCGGATATTGGTGCACAGCTCATTTGGTTCTCGTACGAAGTGCATTTGTACTATTTTTTTAACTCCTGGAAAAAGTCAGCCAAGTTATAATCTAATCAGATGGGATTATATTCTCTGACAATTTTCAGATTCATTTCAGGTAATACATGATGTCTGGGTTTACTTTCAGATAAAAACAATATTTTATAGTTAAGCCACCTCTGGAATGTACGAAGCAGAGCAAAATTACAAATAGAGTGTGAAAACTTATCAGTGCAGGATAGACCTGGGCATTGAGTTCTAGTGGCCAAGAACCTGTGATCACGGGGTTTTGCCATCTGAGAGGGCACTAGAGGTCACTGAGCCCAGGCCCTGAGGTTCATGTACAAGGATGTGGATCTAGAAAATCTCCCAGCTGGCTTGTTAGTGGGCTGGCCGAGGACGGGGTGTCCTGACCCCCCAGGACAGCCAGCCTAGCTTTCTTTCTAAAAACACTTCTTGCTAACAGGAGTCAGGAAACAGTAGAAAAGAGAGTTAGAGGTTTGAATACCAGATCTACTGTAAACGAAGTACGTGCCACAGAACAGTTCATTTCCCCTCTGTTCCTCTCCTGTAGAATGAGGAGCTGAACTTGTCAATGAATTTGAAAGTATTTTCCAAGTGTCAGTTCTTTGAAGTTGAAATTGGCTAAAACTGTAAGTGGGCTGAAAAAGAACCAGTATGAGTGGAAATACTCAAGCATTTCCTTAGAGTTTAAACACAGATGAAATACAAAATTTTAAAATATCAGATAATTGCTTGCTATTTTTTAGTCTGTGCTAAAGATCCTAATAGATTAATATATACTAAACATATAGTAAATGTACTGTATTAATATAAAACTTCATATGTATGTAATTGAAGACTGTTCCTAATCTGCACAGATTTTGAGGATTTAAAAATTTTTTAAAGAAATTTGTTTGTTTTTGAGAGAGTGCAAGCAGGGGAAGGGCAGAGAGAGGGAGACACAGAATCCAATGCAGGCTCCAGGCTCTGAGCTGTCAGCACAGAGCCCGATGCGGGGCTCAAACCCATAAACCACAAGATCATGACCTGAGCTGAAGTCAGACGCTAACCAACTCAGCCACACAGATGCCCCAGATATTGAGGATTTTTAATTTTTTAACCATTTTTTATTTATTTTTAAGAGACAGAGCATGAATGGGGGAGGGGCAGAGAGAGAGGGAGATGCAGAATCTGAAGCAGGCTCCAGGCTCTGAGCTGTCAGCGCAGAGCCTGACGCGGGGCTCGAACTCACGAACTGTGAGATCCTGACCTGAGCCAAAGTCGGATGTTTAACCGACTTAGCCACTCAGGCGCCCCGAGGATTTTTATATAAAAGGCAAAACTCCAACGTTTACTAATTATTTAGAGGCTTTTATAAATATCTTGGTTCATATTTTCACTTCTTCTATAAAGCCTGTGTGTGGAAGGTTGACACTCAGCTGAGTTAATTAGATTTGGCCTCATTCAGTGGTTTGGATTTGTAAATCAAATCTTCTATACAGGTGATTTGTGTGGGCTGTGAGCTTGTATCATAGTATCCATGCTTCTAGTAGTGGCTGTGTTTTTGTATGAATTATAAAACTGGATGTGATGCCCAATAAAAATAAGGTTTTACCTTTGAAAGTGATTTCACAAGGCATGTTCGTCTCCTAGATTCTAAGAAGATTCAGGGCGTGGGTGGGTGTGTGGACATGTGGGTGGAGCAGGTGACCTGAAGTTTTTTTTTGTTTTTTGTTTTTGGTCCATCTGATGTGGTCTAATTGATGGGGGAAAAAAAACATTTGAGAATCATTGATTCATTCCATGCCTTTGGCCGTGCAGCCTATTTCCTGCTTAGGTTTATTTATCTCAGTGAGTTATGGAGGCAAAATACAGTGATGACACCTTCTGTTTACTAAGCTGCTAGTGTGTATCAGCCATTGTGCTCATCACACAGCATTTATTTTGTGCGACTCCCTCAACAAACCTGTAAGGTGGGTAACTTAATTTTACTTAGGAGGGAACTGAGACCTAGCCTAGCCGGGGCCATCGTGCTAGCAAAGCAGAAAGTTCAAATCCCCATGCAAATCTGATCTGTAGTTTAACAACATAAATATTATATGAATCTTATGCCTAATGAAAATTACTAGTGAGTACACACTTAATTTTCATTTCCCACTTCCTTCACAGTTACAATGACAAAATTACATTTTCCCTTTAAAATATCTCGAGTCAGTTCTGTGTCCAGTTATGGTTGAATTTAATTGATTTCTATATTTCTCTCAGGACACAGAGCTCTGGAGTTTCTCCACCTTCAAGATGGGCGCATTAACTACAAAGAGGTATAACATTTACTTCTTGTGTGTTAACTTTCTTCCAAAGGTGCCAAAAAAAATTGATGAACCGTAATTTGAGAAATTGAAAAGGAATTTTCTAAAAATGGTGCATCTCACTTTCTTTACAAAGAGAAGCCACACCTGAGATAATTTTTCACCTCCTGACTGTGCGTTGTATAAAAATGGCATCCCTACGAGGAGCAGGAAGGACTTTTTCAGACGTCCACGTGGAGCGGCTCCTCCGACGTCTCCTCCTACTGTGTTCTCCGTAGGACCATCTGGTGGCTTGTCTGGACCTATCCTCAAATTGACTGCACCCGCTCTGACCCTGTACACTTTTGTTAGTTCTATAGCTAAACAGTGCTCTGTGACAAAGATGATTCTTAAGTACTTCCATTTGATAAGTGTGGTTGACGTTTGTTTGTGACATCAAGATTGGGTCAAAGTATTGCCCATAAGTCCCGATAATTGAGCATGGAAAGCAGGATGGTAACATAACTGAAATCGATCATCTCCTCACACCACTCTTAGACATTAGTTTTGACTTTGTTACTCGGCACTTGAACAGCGTTGGGTTATCTTCATTGACCTTGGCAGAAGGTAGCCAGGGAAGGGGGGAGAAGGAAGACTCTGCCTGACTCATCATGCGAGCGATCAATCCTCAGTGTGCACAGAGCGGTTTCTCTAGTAGAAATATTCATGCATGTGTCCTTAACTTAATTTGAAACGTGAACTGGACACAGATCCTTCCCCTCAGCACCCGTCCTGATGCAAATAGTGATGTCATCATCGGAAATGACTAAGTGCCCTGGGTGTGCACCCTTCACCTTTCAGTTTATGAAGAGTGGATTACTTCACCTTTTCCGATCCTATCCAGTCCCTTTTCATGATCTATTTTATCTCTCTCTATGTGTGGGGATTGTTGTAGTATCACTTTCTCCCTATTCAAACCTCTTTGGTGACCTCTGGACTCAATGCTACAGTTGGGTGAAATGATTCAAAAGGAAGGGGCCTGAAGGATGCCAGCTGTGTGCCTAGACCATCCCCCACAGGCTGGCAATCTAGCAGCAGGCCCTGCGGAGTTTTGTTGGTTCTGGGGTTATCTTTTGTTAATAGATCTACTCTTTGAGGATTTGACTTACCAAAAAGAATAATGCATAACATGGAGAAAATCAGGTCATTAATTTATAAGAACTGTGAAAGCAAACTGACTTCACATTGGGGGTCATTATTGCCCTGATACTTCTTGCCTATTGTTTTCTTATTTATTACTGAAGTATAGTTGGTATGTAATGCTGCATTACCTATGTACAGTATCATGATTCAACAATTCTATACGTTACTCAATGCTCTCCACGCTAAGTGTGGTCACCACCCGTCCCCATGCGTTATTACAATATCGTTGACTGTATGTTCCGGGCTATTCCTTTCATTTCCATGGCTTATAATGGACATTTGTACCTCTTAGTCCCCTTCACCTATTTGGCTGATCCCCTCCCCTCTGTGACTGCCTCTCTGGCAACCACCAGTTTCTTTGTATTTAAGAGTCTGTTTGTTCATGTCTTTCTTACATTCCGCATATAAGTGGAATCATGTGGTGTTTGTCTTTCTCTGACTTATTTCATTTAGCATTTCATGGAGTCTACCCATGTTATCTCAAATTTCAAGATTTTATTTTTTTTTATGGCTGAGTAATATTTGTGTATGTGGTGATGGTGGGGGGGTGTAATCACATCTCCTTTATCCATTCGCCTATCTATGGACACTTGGGTTGCTTTTATAGTTGGGCTCTTGTAAATAATGCAGCAGTAAACACAGGGTGCATACATCTTTTTGAATTGGTGTTTTCATTTTTGGGGGTAAATACCTGGTAGCAGAATTACTGGATCATATAGTAATTCTACTTTTAATTTTTTGAGGAAACTCCATACTGTTTACCACAGTGGCTGCACTGGTTTGCGTACCCACCAAGAGTGCACAAGGGTTCCTTTTTCTCCACATCCTTGCCCACACTTCTTTTTGATACTAGCCATTCTGACTGGGTGAGGTGATCTTATTGTGGGTTTTATTTGCATTTCCCTGCTGATTAGTCATGTTGAGCATTTTTTCATGTGTGTATTGGTTATCTGTAGGTCTTCTTTTGAAAAATGTGTATTCAAGTCCTCTGCCTATTTTTTAATGGTATTGTTTGGTTTTTGGTTTGTGTGTTTTTGAGTTTGTTGTTGTTTTTTAGTGCTGAGTTGTGTAGTTCTTTATGTAGTTTAGATATTAACCTTTTATTGGATATATCATTTATAAATATCTTCTTCCATTCAGTAAGTTACTTTGTTGTTTTATTGAGTTCTTCTGTGTCTTCTTGTCTTTTTTTTTTTTCTGTGCAAAATCTTTTTATTTTGGTGTAGTTCGAATAATTTATATTTGCTTTTGCTTCCTTTGCCTGAGGAGACTTATCCATAAATATGTTGCTAAGGCCAATGTCCAAGAGATGAGTACCTATGTTTTCTTCTAGGATTTTTATGGTTTCACGTCTCATATTTAGGTCTTTATTCAGAGTTTATTTTTGGTGTGGTGTCAGAAAGTGGCTCAGTGTCATTCTTTGGTACATAGCCGTCCACTTTCCTCAGCACCATTTGTTGAAGAGATGGTCTTTTTCTCACTGTATATTTTGACTCTTTTGTCATAGATAAATTGACCATATAAGTGTGGGTTTATTTCTGGGCTCTCTATTTTGATCTGTTAATCTATGTGTCTGTTTTTGCCAAGTACCCTTCTGTGCTGATTACTACAGCTTTGTAGTATAGCTTGAAATCTGGACATACTCCAAGATTCCTCCAGCTTTATTCTCCTTCCTCAAGATTGCGTCGGCTGTTTGCGGTCTTTTGTGGTTTCACACAAATTTTAGGATTTTGTTTTAGTTCTGTGAAAAATGCCATTGGTATTTTGATAGGGATTGCATTAAATCTGTAGCTTGCTTTGGGTAATATGGACATTTTAACGATATTAATCCTTCCAATCCATGAGCATGGAATAGCTTTCCATTTGTGTCCTATTTAATCTCTTTCATCAATGTCTTATAGTTTTCAGAGTATAGGTCTTTCACTTCCTCGGTTTAATTTATTCCTAGATACTTCGTTCCTTGTGGTGCAATTGTAAATTAGATTGTTTTCTTAGTTTTTCTTTTTGCTACGTCATGATTCACATATGGAAATGCTGTAGATTTCTGCATATTAATTTTGTATCATACAACTTCATTGAATTCCCTTATTCTAATAGGTTTTTTTTTTGTAGTCCTCAGGGTTTTCTATATACAATATCCTGTCATCTGCAAATGGTGACAGTTTTACTTCTTGCTTACCAGTTTGGATGCTTTTATTTCTTGTCTCACAGCTGCATCTAGGGCTTTCAGTATTATGTTGAATAAATGTAAGAGAGGACATCCTTGTCTTGTTCCTGGCTATGATGTTGGCTTTGTTTTTTTGTACAAGGTCTTTATTACGTTGAAGTAGGTTCCCACTACATCCACTATGTTGAAAGTTTTTATCATAAACAAATGTTGTATTTTGTCAAATCCTTTTTTCTGGATCTCTTGAGATGATTATATGGTTTTAATCCTTTTGGTTAATGTGACCTATTACATTGATTTTGAGAATATTGAACCACTTTTGAATCCCAGGAATAAGTCCCATTTGATAATGGTGAATGATCCTTGTAACATATTACTGAATTTGGTTGGGAATATGGGTTGAGGATTTTGGGTCTGGATTCATCAGAGATGTTGGCCTGTAGTTCTCTTTTTTAATAGTGTCTTTGTCTGGTTTTGGTATCAGGGTAAAGCTGGCCTTATAGAATGAATTTAGAGATTTCCTTTCCTCTTCTATTTTCTGGAATAGTTTGAGAAGAGTAGGTATTAATTCTTCTTTAAATGTTTGGTAGAGTTCCCTTGTGAAGCCATCTAGTCCTGGACTTTTGTTTGGGAGTTTTTTGATTGCAGATTTGCTTTTGTTATTAATAATTGGTTTGTTCAAATTTTCTATTTCTTCTTGATTCAATTTTGGAAGACAATGTTTCCAGGAATTTTTCCATATCTTCTAGTTTCTCTAACTTGTTATGATTTTTCATAGTATTTTATAATTCTTTGTATTTCTGTGGTGTTGGTTGTTATTTCTCCTTCATTTCTGATTTGACTCATTGGGTACTTGGCTTTCTTGATGAGTATGGCTAAAGGTTTATAAATACTGTTTTATCTTTTCAAAGAACTTGCTCTTAGTTTCAGTGATTATTTTTTTTTTCATTTATTTTGGTTCTAATCTTTACTATCCCCTTCCTTCTACTAACTTTGGGCTTTATTTGTTCTTTTTCTAGTTCCTTTAGGTGTAAGGTTTGATGGTTTATTTGAGGTTTTTCTTGTTTCTTGTAGTAGACCTATACTGCTATAAAATTCCCACTGAGAATTGCTTTTGCTGCATCCCAAAGATTTTTTTCTTTCTTTCTTTTCTTTCTTTTCTTTCTTTTGGCTCCACACCCAAAGTGGGGCTTGAACTCCTGACCCTGAGATTAAGAGTTGAATGTTCCACTGACTGAGCCAGCTAGGTGCCCCCACAAAAAAAGATTTTCAGTCCTTATGTTTCCATTTTTGTTTGTTTCCGTGTATTTTTTTATTTCCTCTTTGATTTCTTCATTGACCCATTGGTTGTTCACTAGCATGTTGTTGGGTCTCCATTTGTTTCCCCCCCTAGCTTTTTTCTTATAAATGATTCCTAGTTTCACACTGTTATGGTTGGACTTATATGTATTTATGTTCTATAAGAATAAACAGAATGTGGTGTTTTAACCATGAAATCATAGCAATGGTAGTTATTTGGATGGTTGACATCCTCTCTGCCCTGCTTCCTTCTACCTGCCTGTAGATGAGATTTTTTCTTTTCTGATTAGAGAATTGATAGATGCTCACTGTAGAGAAAAATTCTGAGACAACCAGTGCTAACACTTGGCTTTATATCATTCTAGGCATCGTCTCTTCATTTATTAGCACCCCCTTCCCCACCAAATTACACTCTGCACATTCTGCAGCTTGCTATTTTTCATTTAATATATTGGTGATGTCTTTCTATGTCAGTAGAGAACTTCAGAATCACTGAGAACAATTACATATTTTTCTTACCTGTAATGTATAATAATTCAATCAATAAATTCTATAGTTTATCTTTTCATTTGGAAGTAATTAAAGACCAATAAAAAAACTGGAAACTTAGGCAATTCCTTTATGCCCTTTACCCAGTTTCCCAAACTGTTGACAACTTATCATATTTGCCTTTTTATCCTCTCTGTTGTCAGCCAGGGAAAGGAGGTGGAACTTAAAAGGAACAGAGGTCTTTATTTGAGTCTCAGAATTGCAATTTGGGAGAGCATGTATTCCAGAGTCCCCAGAAAAATGTGCTGCTCATTCAGGGAAATGAAGGAGTTTTTGTGAGGGGGAAAAAAAGGAAGGGGTAATTTCATAATGTAGATAAAGGAGAGAAGGAAAAAAAACCTGCTAATTTGGTACTGACCAGTTGAACCACTTCTGAGGACTTTCTTCTTGATTACTGATGTTATCCATTGAAACTGTCCTCCCATGTATTAATTAACTTTATTGTCCTCCTCTGATCTGACTGCCAGTTGCTCTGTTGAAATTTTATGAGCTTGTCAAACAGTTGCTGCTTCTGGCTCAGTTCAAGAGTTCGTTCGTTGGGAAAGAAAATGGAATCTCTCCTGTCCAGAGATTTTGTGCAATTCCACACTATTTATACATATTGATCCCCCCCCCATCTATTTGAAAGTAAATTGTTGATGTGACACCCATTATCCCTTAACACATCATTGTGTATTTCCTGAAAATAAGGGCACTCCTATGTAACCACGGCATAATAATCACGGTCAAGAAATGAACTCCAAACAACACTTTGACCCAGTCCTCAGGTTTCATTCAAATCTCACCAGTTGTGTCTCAGTAATCTTTATGGCTCCAGGACCAATGCAGCACCATGTGACCTACAACAGTTCTCAGGCCCACCTTGTCTTTCATGACCTTGATGTTTTGGAAAGGGTGAAGTCCAATAATTCTGTAGAATGCACCTTAATTTGGTTTCATCTGATGGTTCTCCATGATAGATCCCCTTGCAGGTTATTTTTTGACAGAAATATCTAGAACATGGAGGTGATGCTATATTCTCATTGGATTGTATCAGAAGACTCACAATGTCGGGGCACCTGGATGGCTCAGTTGGGTAAGCATCTACCTCTTGACTTTGGCTCAGGTCATGATTTCATGGTTTGTGAGTTTGAGCCCCGCATTAGGCTCTGTACTGACAGTGAGGAACCTGCTTAGAATCGTCTCCCTCTCTCTTTCTGCCCCCCCACCCCCACTCATACATGCTCAGTCTCTCCAAAAAATAAATAAAAATAAACTTTAAAAAATAAAGAAAAAGAAGCCTCATAATGTCAAGTATACTGTTTCCGGTGATGTTAACTTTTATTTCAGCTATTGTATTTTTCGTTTCTAGGATTTCCATTTGGTTGTTCCTTATATATTCCTCTCCTGAGACTGCTTTGGTGCTGGGGTGGGGGGGAATTGTTTCAAGTGTGTTTGTTATTGGAGCATTTTTATGATGGCTGCTTTAAAATATTTGTCAGATAATTATAAAATTTCAGCCATCTCCGTGTTGGCGTCCATTGGTTATCTCTTTTCATGCCTTTTGAGATTCTTGGTTCTTGGTGTGATGACTGATCTTTGAAACCTGGACATTTGGGTATTAGGTTATAAGACTCTGGATCTTACTTGAAACCTTCTATTTAAAAAATTTTTTTTAATGTTTACTTATTTTGAGAGAGAGGGAGAGAGAGAGAGTGAGCAAGTGAGCACGAATGGGCAGAGAGAGGGAGACACAGAATCCGAAGCAGGCTCCAGGCTCCGAGCTATCAGCACAGAGCCTGACCCCGGCTTGAACTCATGAACCTGTGAGATCAGCACAGAGCCTGACCCCGGCTTGAACTCATGAACCTGTGAGATCATGACCTGAGCCAAAGTCGGACGCTTAACTGACTGAGCCACCCAGGTGCCCCTGAAACCTTCTATTTTAGCCAACTTCTTCTGACACCACTTTGGGAGGGGACTGCAGTGGGCAGAGCTTCACCTCCTAACTCTCCTAACTGCCAGCTGGGGGTAGAGGTCAAGGTTCCCCCTGGGTCTCCACCAATGCCTCCCTGGCTGGAGGGGTCACAGTGCCTAATTATTGCTCCTCACTGTGGCTTCTACAGAT
The DNA here is from genome assembly GCA_028646485.1 of Cryptoprocta ferox. Lineage (NCBI taxonomy): Eukaryota > Metazoa > Chordata > Mammalia > Carnivora > Eupleridae > Cryptoprocta > Cryptoprocta ferox. Next base: position 137,782,971 of record CM053577.1, on the reverse strand, counting down.
GCTGGGGGTGTGTCATTGTGGCGGTGAACGTCCTGCTCTCCCCTGAGCCTTTTCTGGTGCCACCCAGTGGGGGTGGGGTGAGGTGCTGTGTTACTGCCAGCTGGGATTGTTATGTCCAGGCTCCCCCCATGGTTTCCACGGATGCTGAGGGGTAGGGATGGGAGACAGGACAGCACAGATGAGAGTCCCGGTGAGGGTGGGGCCACAGTCTTTCCTGTGGTGTTTGTGGCGTAGAGAAGCTATTGTCTAAAAGTTTCTGTCTTGCTTGTCTGCCTCTTTCCTGGTCTCATGGTTACAGCGGGCTTTTGTTGTGGCTTTCGTTTGTGTGTTTAGTCTATGCTCATAGGAGTTTTCTAGTTTTTCTGGTATCCAGTTTGGGACATATGAGGCAAAAAGAAGATTCAGAGAACTTTCCACGGTGTGGTCTTCAGGTCCTGAGTTCCCTAGCCATCTGCATACTTCCTTCCACCTTCCAGAGGCTTCTTAGGCTCCTTTTGTGTACAATGTCCAGGGTTCTTAATTATCCTTAGCAAGAGGAATAAGGAAAAGTATATCTCTTCCATCTTCCTGGAAGCAGAAGTCTTATTGATATTAACTTTTTGGTTAAGGTGGTGTCTTCACATTTTTACAATGGAAATTTAGTGTTTTCTACTTCTTAAAAAGGTTTATTTGTTTTGAGAGAGAAAGAGAGAGGATGCAGCAGAGAGAGGTGGGGAGAGAATCTCAGGCAGGTTTCATGCTGTCAGTGCACAGCCTGAAGCAGGACTCAGTGCCATGAGCCGTGAGATCATGACCTGAGCCAACATCAACCATTGGATGCTCAACCGACTGAGCCATCCAGGCACCCCAGTGTTTTCTATTTTTTAATTAGCAAGTAAATATTTTCTAGGGAGAGATATTGAGGTAATGTAAATACCCTGTTTTTCATCCTCAAAAGTTTTTCCCATTGGTTTTAGCATCCATTGATAATTCTTGCCTGAAATAATTATTATCATGGTTGCCAAATTGTTTATCTGATTCGATTATTCTTTCTACATTTATTGGCATTCCACTGTAGAGTCTCTCCTTCTTTTCCATTCGTATATTTACTTACACTCATATACGTTCATGGATTTCTATTTAATGGTTTATATTATGTTACTGTCGTTTATGCTGATGCTTCCATTGTCCCAGATTCTGCCTCTAGTTGGCTTTGTGTCTGTTTATCTGCCTGTTTATTTAAAACCATGAGTTCACACAAAAATATCTCCAATTACCATCTATCACCACAGGAGTCATTCTAGCCTTCTCGTGTCTGTATCTGTGACTCCTTCCTCCAACAGTGAGAAGCCTGGCCTTGGTCATTCTCGATACGTATTCTTACATGCTCAGTCTTCTTGTCTGTGGGCAGTGTCCTGACCATGTTCAGCCCTGGCACTGCTAGTGGAGTCCATTTGGCCCAGACACAAGACAAAACTAGACAGGAAGGACCTATAGGACTGAGGAAGGATTAATATCCTTAATTGCTCATGTATTTCATTAAAAAAAAATATTTATTTTGAGAGAGAGAAAGCAAGCAGGGGAGGGACAGAGAGAGAGGAGGAGAGAATCCCAAGCAGGCTCCACACTGACAGCACGGAGCCTGACACAGGGCTCAAACTCAAACCATGACATCATGACCTGAGCCGAAACCAATAGCCAGACGCTTAACTAACTGAGCCACCCAGGTGCTCCCATTAATTGCTCATGTATTTCATTTAAATTTCTTAATACGTATCTTCAGATTTGGAAACATTCATTTTTAGAAGCTGATTTTTATTTTTTCATTTTTGTTAATTTGGTAGGTGAAAAATGGTGTTTTGTTACAGATTTAATTGGCATTTTAGTTAATTATGAATGAAGTTAAATATACTTTCAAATGTTTATCAACCATTTCTAGTACTTATGTGAATCATTTATATCTTTGCTCATTTTTCGATTAGGGTATTTAGCTTTATCTTGATGTGGAAAAATGACTTATTAAATATATGAGCCCCCATCATGTATCATGTGATTCTCGTGGTTATTTTTCTCTTAAATTTGCTTCTGGTACTTTTTACCATGCAGGCTGCTTACATTTATCATTCCCACTCTGAGATGGTGCAATTATTTCCTTAAGTTTTGTCCTGCTGAGTTTGTGGCTTCTTGTTTTGCCTTTAACTCTTTAAGTCGCCTTGTATTTATTTTGGCATAAAGCCTGTTAAGGGGTCTAGTAACCTCTTGTTATTGCTAATTTCAAGTCCTTGTCCGAATGCCACGCTGGAAGCTTCCTGGCCACAAGGTTGTGCCAACACCATTTATTGGTTACTCCACTCTTCACTCATCGTCACTGTATATGGTGTACGCTTGAGTCCATTTCTTTACTCTTTGTTCTGTTTCATTGATCTTTTAAAAAAAAAACCTTTTTTTTAAACATTTATTTATTTTTGAGAGACACTGTAGTCAGGGGATGAGCAGAGAGAAGGAGACACAATCCTAAGCAGGCTCCAGGCTCTGGGCCGTCAGTCAGCACAGAGCCTGATGTGGGACTTGAACCCATCCATAAATTGCGAGATCATGACTTGAGCCAAAGTCAGACACTTAACTGACTGAGCCCCCCCAGTAGCCCCTCATTGATCTCTTTTGAGTCCAATATCCTACTACTATTTTTTCTGTAGCTTAAAAATACATTTTTATATCTGAAGAAAGCATCCTCCCCCATACTCCCCCCCCCAGCAGTTTCCTATTTTGCTGACACATTTACTTTTCAAAATTTACTTCAGAATTATTTTTTAATGTTAAATAACTGGATCTACCTCACCTAGAGATGCAGATTCAAGTCTTTATCGTATAAAGTGACAAGGACAGTGGCTGACAAGGTAAATATTCAATAAAGTTAACTATTATTTTTAAGTGACAAAAGTCCATCTCGAGCTACCTTTAGAGGAAAAAGGAGACTTCATGAGCGCATATAACTTCTAGGGTTGGAGCAGAGCTCCACCCACAGGTCAAGTGGTGGTCTCTGTCCACGTGGAGGACACCGGCCACCCAGAACTCAGCCTTGAAGCTGAAAATCCCCAAAGGGAAGAGGATGTCTTTTACAGAGCTCAGATGAGTCTCAGGGAGCGTTCTAACTGAGCTCGCTTTCATCAAACGTGCATCTCTGAGCCCAACATCGTGGTGGCAATGGGGATTAATAAGTCCTTACAGATAAATTAAAAGTTTAGGTTGCCACGCTTTTACTTGGCCCGCGTGGCAATCAGAGTTCATCTGCAGATCACAGAAACCCTTCTGCTGAGAGGAGCTCAATGCCCAGAATTGGGAACTCAGTGCTGACAGTGGGTGAACACTGGAAGAGCAGGCTGTGGGCTGAGTGTCCAGGAAGGACTCCCAGAACAACACCCAGAGCTGGCCTGCCAGGGCCACCTGTGTCTAGGCAAGCAGCCTGGGCCCCCGTTGCTAGCTCCAGATCCAGCTGCCTCCTACACAGTCCGGAGAGCAAGTAGCTGCCATCTTGACTGTTGGCTCCAGGACCCCCTCACCTCAGCCATGTTCCTTACTAGAAAAATGGGTGCTCTGTACTCTTCTACCTGGGACCTCCTACCTCTGCTGCAAAACTAGGCACTTCCTGCTAGCTGAACAAGCAGAGGGGGAGAAGGGACTCCTCCATGGAGTCTGGGAAATGTAGTCTTTGCTTTCTAGCCTCTGGCAACAGCTGGGCCCACCTGAAGGGGGTCAGAACAGAATGAGGTGAGCCAGTCAACCAAGGAGGAGCCTCCCCCCCCCCCGCAAAGTGCAAAGACACAATCTTACTCTAAAGCACAAGTAGCCACTGTAAACGTGTGTGTGTGTGTGTGTGTGTGTGTGTGTGTGTGTGTGTAGAACTCTGTATACATATAATTGGTCCTTGAACAACACAGGGGCTGGGGGGACGAGTTTCCCAGGCAGTTGAAATCCAACTATAACTTTTGACTCCCCAAAACTTAACTACTAATAGCCTACTATTGACCAAAAGCTTTACTGATAAGTCAATTAACACTTTTTTTTTGTATGTTATATATATTATATACTGTATTCTTCTAATAAAGCAAGGTAAAGAAAATGTTAATGAGAAAATACGTTAAGGAAAACACACTTACAGTGCTCCACTGTATTTAGTGGGGGAAAATCTGCGTGTAAGTGGACCCCACACAGTTCAAATCTGTGTTCAAGGGTCAACTGTGTAAATGTATATGCACGTATGTGTATGTGCCTATATTATGTATATGTGCCTATTTTATGTATGTATATGTATGTCTGTATTTCTCTCTTTTCACTGACTTTTCACTGGATCGTTGAAAATCTTTCCACAAAGCAGGTGGTGAAATAGCCTTGGGTAAATCCCACTCTACTAAGTGAAGAGAGCAAATGAAATAAGTGATTTTTGCTACGTCTTGATCAGCCTGTGTTTGCTAGGGCAGCCGCCGAGGTCCTCTGTTGTAGGGCATTGTCTTGGATCATGCATGAATTTTTATTATGACGTCTGCCTGCCTTCCCTCCTCCTCCCGTTGGTGGGGGGCTTGTCCCAGGCTGCTGCCTCTCGCCCCTAATCTCTGTTTTCCTGCTCCCCAGCTGTTGCTTGAACACCAGGACGCCTATCAGGCGGGAACTGTGTTTCCTGATGCTTTCTACCCCAGCATCTGCGAAAGAGGTAAGATGGAGTTTTACAGACCAAACAACATCACCTTCACTTGAGCGATGGGAATGGCCAGGATTTAGAAAACACAGCACGTCGTCTTTTCCGCTACTGTTGGTCAGTGACTTGGTTCGCATTAACTGCGTTTTCCATGTAACCAAACCTTACCTACTTAAGCACAGAAATTCCGAAAGTTGTCACGATCCCCTGCACCCTTACTTTACTGCTTTGTGGTGGAAGAGAAAACATTTTGAAAGAGATTGAAGGGTCTGAGTTCTTGTTCCTGCTGTGTTGTCTGTTAGCACGTGACCTTCAAAAAGTCCTGGCGGTGCTGAGTCTCTGTTTCCGCCCCTGTAACGTAGTAATAACGCCTGCTTGCCTCTTTACCAGATTTGTGTTGGCGTTAATGAGTAGTATTTTGTCAAGCGTTCTGCAGACCTAAGGTGGGGTTACCAGCAAATTGGGCCTAAGGAGTGTGTCTGTCGGGGCCCCAGCAGGCATGGAAGGTGCTCTCTAGTGGAGTAATTCGGGGTGTGTTTATACGGTGACCATTTACAAGGACGTGGGCACAATGTAAGAGAACTGGGGAGGATAGTGCAGGGAGGGAGCAGTTAATGGATCTGCAGACAGGTTGCTGCATGGGGGACCCCTTGCTGGGGGCTAGACCTCCAGTCTGGGGACACAGCCAGCCCCCGTGACCCCGAAGCAGGGGAGCTGGGAGAATGAATACCTCCATCTCTCTCTCTCTCTCTTCTCTCCGATCTCCTCTCAGTTCTTCCCATTGGCCCAACCAAAGCTGGAGGGCACAGAGGCCAGCTGAGCAGGTCCCTCGGGGGCACCGGGCAGGGCAGAGACGGGTGGAGCATGGATCTGAGGGACACACGAAAGACATCTAGTACTTTGGTCATCATGTAAACCGTTTGTGGAATTTTGCAGTCATAACCATTAGCCCCAATGTTCGGTTTAATACACTGGGGTCAGTGGAATGTTTAGTTTCGCTCACTCTTGTAGTTACGGTATCAGATAGCTAAGCTTTTGTGTTTCTCGCATTTAGAAGGTTGGATTTTTCTTTTTGTTCTATTTTTCTGTTTCCTTCTTAGTCTGTTAGCTATCCTTTCTTAATCCTATTATTTTGCCTGCTTGTTACAGGTTTTTTTTTTTTCTAAACCTACCTATTTCCTCTTTAGCTCTTCTCAACACTGTGTTCAGGGGGCTGTAATGTCTCTTGATAATTTAACAGTTTCTTGATCTCCCATAAAAAAGAAGTAAAAAAGGACTATTTTTGGTCAATTAAATTTGAGAAAACTGGCTTAACATATGCCATTTTAAGAGACAACTAAACACACAGTACTGCAGGCTTTGAGAAGAGTAAGAAAGGGGTCCCCACTCTACTGAATTTTCCATTTTTCCCACAGCAGTAGATGCCCTCCCCCAAGCAGCACAGACCGATTCATCAGTGAGGTTGCTTAGAATTATAAAATATGGGCGCCTGGGTGGCTCAGTCAGTTAAGCATCTGACTTTGGCTCAGGTCATGATCTCACGGTTCATGGGTTTGAGCCCCGAGTCTGTGCTGACAGCTCAGAGGCTGGAGCCTGCTTTGGATTCTATGTCTCCCTCTCTCTCTGTTCCTCCCCTCCCCTCCTCACACTCTGTCTCTGTCTCTCTCTCTCTCAAAAAAAAAAAACTTAAAAAGAATTACAAAATATGGTTGATTATGAGGAATTTGATGTGCATTCCTCTTAGACTTTATGAAAATTTTCCAGATCTCCCTCGGGTCTCACATACACCTACTTCCACAGCACCTGTCTTTCGTCTTTGGGGTTCACTTTCGTGGCATCTTTTGAAAGCAAACATTCTCAGATGCTCAACTGCCAAAGAAACAGCTTTGCTTTTATCCTTCCGTTGCCTCAATTTACCTAATGCTGAGGAAATCCCGTAACTACAACACTGAGGACCATCCTAGCCAGGAATGGAAGGAACCCTGCCGACTCCCTGTAATACAGCGCGGCTGTGGGGACAGGAGCCTGCTGGCCGCCACCACGCCCCAGGCCCTGGGGGTGGGGGCTGGTTCTTATGCTTCTGGTCAGATTACAGAGGGGAACAGAAAGCAATCTGGTTAAGGGGAGGTTTGTTAAAAGGGCTACCGCTTTATTTACTTTTGGATTTGTACTGAGTTCTGTAAAATAGGAATTGTAAGTTTTACCTCTACGAAAACCATCAGTGCATATCAAATGTCTTAGTTGCAACGTCTTTGAAAGTCATTTCCAGAAAAACCAATGATTGGAAACTGATTAGGCTGTTTTTACTTTAGTGACAGCAAAAATACTTGAACTGAGGGAACTAAACTCTAGAGTTCTGGTTTCGGTTGCCCCTGATGATATTGGACACCCCAGGAAGAAGGTGTGGCATTGGGAGGTTTCAAGTAGATGCCCGGGCCTGTCTTTCCGCCCCTCCGCTAAGGGAATAAAGACACTCAGCCATGCTTGGGGCTGGTGCTGTTATAAAACAATTGTTGTAAATTAAAATGCTTGAAAGCCTTTGGAGTATCTACTTTTGTCTTTTGTGCTGTTAGGAGGGTGGACTGTGATGGGCAAAGATCACACACACATGTAACTATACACCCCCCACACACCTGTACGCCCCCTCCCACTGCACCTCCCCTCACACCACTCACCTCTCTCTCCTTCCCTTTATTATTTTTAAAAATTAGTTTACTTTGAGGGAGGGACAAGAGAGAGAAGGAGAGAGAATTCCAAGCAGGCTCCATTCTGTCAGCGCAGAGCCGGGTGCGGGGCTCGATCTCACAAACCATGAGATCATGACCTGAGCTGAAATCAAGAGTCCGATGCTTATTCAACTGAGCCCCCCAGGCGCCCCCTCCTCTCCTTCCCTTTAGAGCACAGAATTGAAAACCCTTCTGGCCTCCATGCAGCCCAGGTGATTCCAGATGCTGTGAGCCAGTTCAGGCTTCTCTCTCTCTCTCTCTCTCTCTCTCTCTCTGTCTCTCTCTCTCTGTGCTGCCTCTTCTGTTCTAGAGGTGTCCTCTGAACATCAAGAGAAGAAACTAAGAGACTTGGAGGGAAAGAGGGGAGGGTGGCAGTGGGCGGCCGTGGTGGCAGATTGACTGGGAATCTCCAGCTTGTTAGGAAAGACTCCTGAGACCTTTTGTTCCATCAGGGCAATTCCATGATGTGTCTGAGAGCACTCACTGGACCCCATTTCTGAATGCGAGCGTTCATTACGTCCGAGAGAACTATCCCCTTCCCTGGGAGAAGGTAGGCACGGCCCTCTAAGGCCAAGAAGAAATTCCGTTCTACACCCACCGAGTCCCTTGCTTACGTCTGCATCTACTCCATTTGTCCCCCGTCCCCACGCCAGGCTCTGGGAGGGTATCCCCCTCCCCAACATACCTTCAATGCCAAACATAGTATGTGGCTAGTTAATATCTGAATAAACCACTTAAAAATGTTTGGGGTATGTCTGTCTCTTCCTTGTTTTGTTCTGAGAGTAATTAATCTGAAATCCATAAAATATTTCGAAGAGTCGCTTATGGTTTTTGTAGCTAGAAACTACAATGTACCTGCCTCTGATTTTATTTTTAAGTCTCAATAATGGAAAGCACACTTATTAAAACTTTTAAAAGGATTTTTATAGAATAACCCAAGCACGTAGGACTCTTAATTTGCTTTTTTGGCAGGACACAGAGAAATTGGTGGCGTTCCTGTTGGGAGTCACCTCTCACATGGTGGCCGATGTCAGCTGGCACAGCCTGGGGATCCAGCAAGGGTTCCTCAGGACAATGGCAGCCGTGAGTACCCGTCTTCGGGTTAATGGTGATGCGGGAGTGATACTGTCCTACCCACGATGAAAAACTGACTTTTTAAGGGAGAGGAAAACTTGAGGTCATTCACAGAGCATGTGGAAGCCAGTCTTCTTTTTTATTTTTTACTTTTTTTTACTTTATAGTTTATTGTCATGTTGCTATAACACCCAGTGCTCTTCCCCACAAGTGCTGTCCTCCATGCCCATCAGCCCCTTTCCCTTCTCCCCCTCCCCCTTCAGCCCTCTGTTTGTTCTCAGTATTCAAGAGTCTCTCGTGTTTTGCCTCCCTCCCTCTCCCTAACTCTTTTGCCCCCTTCCCCTCCCCATGGTCCTCTGTTAGGTTTCTCCTATTAGACCTATGAGTAAAAACATATGGTATCTGTCCTTCTCCACCTGACTTATTTCGTTTAGCATGACACCCTCGAGGTCCATCCCCTTTGCTACGAATGGCCAGATTTCATTCTTTCTCATGGCCATGTAGTGTTCCATTGTATAGATGAACCACATCTTCTTGATCCATTCATCAGTTGATGGACATTTAGGCTCTTTCCATGATTTGGCTATTGTTGAAAGTGCCGCTACGAACATTGGGGTGCATGTGCCCCTATGCATCAGCACTCCTGTGTCCCTTGGGTAAATCCCCAGCAGTGCTATTGCTGGGTCATAGGGGAGTTCTGTTGTTAATTTTTTGAGGAACCTCCACACTGATTTCCAGAGCTGCTGCACCAGTTTACATTCCCACCAACAGTGTAGGAGGGTGCCCGTTTCTCCACATCCTCTCCAGCATCTATAGTCTCTTGATTTGTTCATTTTAGCCACTCTGACCAGCGTGAGGTGGTATCTCAGTTTGTTTTTTAAGAATAATTTATATTTTATTATTTATTCTCAAGTTGTTTAACATACAGTATAGTCTTGGGTTCAGGAGTAGAGCCCAGTGATTCATCTCTTGCACATGACATCCAGCGCTCATTCCAACAAGTGCCCTCCTTAGTGCCCATCACTCATTTTCCCCACACCCATCATCCACGTTGTTGCAAATGGCAAGATTTCGTTCTTTTTCATCACCAAGTAGCAGTCCATTGTGTACACATACCACATCGTCTTAATCTGTTCATCAGTTGATGAACATTTGGGCTCTTTCCATAATTGGGCTATTGTTTGGAAGCAAGACTTCTTGCCCAAAGCAGTATGTGTTAGATTTCCCTCTGTTCCTATTGATTCCTCTTAATCTTCCTACTTCCTGTACATTCATCACCCAGGCATTAGCCATTCACTAATGTGCCCTGAAAACAGCGATAAATGTGATGTTCTGTAGTCACAAACGATATTAGGGAAATTTCATGTTTTATTCAAGTTGTGTATTCGTGAGATATGAAGAGCTGCCACTTCGTTCTACTTGAAAGTATGGTTCCATGTGTTTTTTTCTTAAAAACATCTACCTTTTTAAATTAATTTTTTGAGTGTGGTTGATACGCTGTTACATTAATTTAAGGTGTACAGCATAGCAATCGGACAACTTGATGGATTATGCCGTGCTCACAAGTGTAGCTGCCGTCTGTCACCACACAACATACTACACCAGTCCGAGTGCTCACAAGTGTAGCTGCCGTCTGTCACCACACAACATACTACACCAGTCCCAGTGCTCACAAGTGTAGCTGCCATCTGTCACCACACAACATACTATACCAGTCCCAGTGCTGTGCCTTTTACTCCCGTGACGAATTCATTCTATAACTGGGAGCCTGTACCCCTATCCCCACTTCGTCCATTTTGCCCATCTCCCCTTACTGTTCTTTCTTTTTCAATGTTCTGTATGAAACCGCCATATCCCCAAACTGAAGATGGCCATCTTCCCTGGTGACTTCTTTGTGCAAGTCCCTACTGGCCACCAGTTGACATTAGTACCATTCTGTGAGAAGCTCATGCTTGGACTCCATCAGGACTGTTTATATATCCTCTGAGGTGCAAACATTTGCAATAGCTTTATTTACTACCAGACAATAGGTATACAACCCACCTGCCAATATAATTTTTAACAAATAATATAATTATTTTAATATATATTATATATAACATATATATTAAATATATAAATATATATTCATAATAATATAAAATAATAAAATGAAACATGATTTTGAAAATTGAGTCCATCCATATGTACCTTTAGCATTTCATTGGGTGAGACCTTCACCTTCCCACTCCCGGCTTGGCTGTGGGGTAGTGGCCTGGGCTGCAGTTTGTGATATATACATACATACACATCGGGCGTTTCTCTTTCTTTTTCAGGTTGATTTTCACGGGTCCTATTCTGAGGCACATCAGGCTGGTGACTTCGGTACTATTTATTTACATTTGCCAAATTTTCTTTTGTAGTAATTATATCTCAGTTGTCCTGGAGTCTCTATCTTAATTCTGTATTTTTCCTCTATTTTTAATAACCTGCTTCTTTCTCCTTAAGTGAGACTATTTCATAATGAGTTAGAACTGGCTATGTGGTTCCCTTGGTAAAAATATCATTTTCATACTCTACGTAGTAGGTATTAAGTCACCTTGTGAAATGTCTAACAAGCAGGCGTCTAGATAATAACAGATGCTTTCGGGAGCATCTTTTGGCAAAGATGTGTGTAGCTCATGGTAGGCTTGGTGTGTTGTCTCTTTCTCATTTGTGTGTGTGTGTGTGTGTATAAAATTCAAGTGATACTAAAAAAACAAATATTTAAAGCAAAAATATGTATTTTTATCCCATCTTATCAGTACATATACTAACTAGCTCTGTTTTAATAATTCATTTATAGTATGGGTATATACTTTAACATAGAGATGTATTTCCAAAAAGTTATATATGTGTGTTTTTTTATTTAAAAAATCACATTTCATCATTGACTTGTATCATAATTTTAAACAGCTTTACTTCATATCAGATTAAAACTCCTTACCTAATATCACCGAATACTTCAGCTTTCAAGGGGTATACTCCATCTTGTTCCTGTAGTAAATTACCTTCCAATATCCAAAGTGGATGGGGAATGGAGTTTTCAAAGAACTTTTATGGTTCATCTTTCCTTAAAGCGAAAAACTTTTACTTGTACGGGTATTTCTTAATTCATATGTTTTACTGCCTAAGATATAAAAGATCACTTTTTCTTAAAGATATGCTATACCTGAAAAAACAAACAGAAACGTATGACAATGTGACAAACTAATAACCTGGACCACGCAAATTTGTGTTGAAGGAAGCATGCTACGTATTGTCTCTGACCGACCAAATGTACATATTTTTCTTGTACCATAGGAGGAGATGTGTTGAGCCAATTTGAATTTAATTTTAATTACCTCGCACGGCACTGGTAAGAGCAATGCACACCCACGTATGTGTTCTCTAAATGGCATTGACCCTTCTTATCCCCTTAGATATAACCTACAATGTAAGCAGAAGGTTTCTGCGCCTGTAAGTTCTGAAAGGTAAAACTACAGATTAGAACGGTCTAAATAGATTCTTTAAACTTGTGAGTTATATAAAAATATTTACAAAAAATATAAGATGATGTACACCTGTGTAGCTACCACCCAGCCTAAGAAATCGAGCCTTACTGGTATCTTTTATAAGTTCCTTGCCCTCTCTCCTCACCTTCTCCGCGACTGGGGTAACCACTACTGTGGATTTCCTGTTCATCATTTTGTTGCTTTTCTCTATAGTCTAATACATGGGGATGTCTCCATATACAAAATAGTACATGGTTTTAAACTTTAGATAAGTAGAATTGTATAGCACATATTCTTCAAATTTTGCTTACATTTCTGTTTCTGAGATAGAATGGCATGGATGTGTTTGGCGGTGGTTCATTCATTTTCACCACTACTTGGTACTCCATTGTAAGGATATACCAGATGAATTACTCCATTCTCATGTGGATGGATATGTAAGCCATATGCAGTGTTTTTGCTTTACACATAGCATTGCTAGGAATGTTTTTGTACATACACCAGAGGGGAATCTCTCATAATCACCACTGGACATGTAATTGATGGGACGTAGGGCCTATTCATGTTTAACCTTACTAAGTAAGCCCAGACCTTCAGAAAGGTCTTCCCAGTTTCTACTCTGGTAATTCTATGTCTGCATTCTCCAATGCTGGGTACCGTCCAGCTTAAAAATAACCTGTTTGGTGTGTAATGGTATCTCATTAAAGTTTTAATGTGCATTTCCCAGATGACTAATAATGAAGTTGAACGTTCTTTCATATTTGATCGTTTGTGTTTGATACTAAGTGAAAAATCTTTAGTTTTTAGCCTATTTTTCTCTTGGTTTCTTTATCCTTTTTACTTATTTCTGAGTGTTCTTTGTATATTAGGGCTCCTAATCTTTAGTCAGTTTATCATTTTTTTTGGTTACAAATATCTTTTTACAGTATGTGGCATGTCTTTTTACTTATGATGTATTTAATAAACAACTTAATTTTAACATATAGTAGTTGACCGTATCGGTCATCTCCTTTGTAATTTGTACTTTGATGTCTTATTTAAGAAATCTTTCCCTACTTGAGGGCATGAAGTTATTCTCCTACTTAGCCTTCAAGAGCTTTTATGGTGGTTTTTTTTTTTTTTAGCTTTGTCTTTCATCTACCTGGAGTTAATTTTTTTTGTATATTCTGAGAAAAATCTGATTTTCTTATCTCCAAATCAGGGCACTTATCCATAGTCTGCCCTTTCCTCACTGGTCTATAATGCCCTCTCTGACATAAATTAAAATTCCAAATGTGTTTGGGTCCATTTCTGGGCTTTCTGTTTTGTTCTATTGATCTAATTGTCCATGAGAAATACTGATTTTTAAAAATTACAGTGGCTTTATAATACATGAAGTAGGGCTGATCTGTCAGCCTGTCTTGTTTCTTCCTTTTTTTCTTTCTTTCTTCCTTCCTTCTTTCCTTCCTTTTTTCTTTTCCTTTCCTTTCCCTTTCTTTCCTTCTTTCTTTCTTTCTTTCTTTCTTTCTTTCTTTTTCTTTCTTTCTTTCTTTTTCTTTCTTTCTTTCTTTTTCTTTCTTTCTTTCTTTTTCTTTCTTTCTTTCTTTTTCTTTCTTTCATTTATTTTTGAGAGACAGAGCATGAGTGAAGGAGAAACAGAGGGAGACACAGAATCCAAAGCAGGCTCCAGGCTCCGTGCTGCCAGCACAGAGATGTGGGGCTCAAACCCACGAACAGTGAGATCATGACCTGAGCCGAAGTCAGATGCTCAACCAACTGAGCCACCCAGGAGCCTCTGTCCTTTTTCTATAGACATACCTTGCATATTCTTTTGCCTGGGCGCTTTCGAACAAAGTGATAGGAGCAAGTTGCCATATTCTAAGAAAAATCTTATTAGAATTTTGATTTGAAATTTTTTTGAATCTAGAGATCCACTCGAAGAGAATTAACAACTTTGCAATATTGAGTCTTCTTAGCCATAAATCTGCTATATATTTATTTAAGTCTTCTTTAATGACTTTAAAATTTCATACGTTTTGTCATCAAGGTCTTACATATTTTATTTTGTTACGTTGCAGAGACTTTTTATTTGCTACCATATATGGTAACTTTTGTTACCAGTTTTAGTTTCTAATTGATTGTTGCTATATAGAAATGCAAGTTAACTTTCTAATTTGATTTTTGTATCTAGCAACATTTCTAAGCTCTCTTACTAATTCAAATGTATCTGGAGATGCTTTTGAATTTACCGTAGATTCACAATGTATCATCTACAGAATGTCACCATTGGCTTTTCCTATTTCCTTTATAAGTTTCTTTGTTCTGCTGCATCACACTGGCTAATGTTTTTAGTTCAATAGAAGTGGTGATACCTGAGGGGTGCCTGGGTGCCTCAGTTGGTTAAGTGTCCAACTTCAGCTCAGGTCATAATCTCACATTTCATGGATTCGAGCCCCATTTCAGACTCTGTGCTGAGAGCTCAGAGCCTGGAGCCTGCTTTGAATTTTGTGTCTCCCTCTCTCTCTGCCCCTCCCCTACTCATATTCTGTCTCTCTCTTTCTCAAAAATAAACATTAAAAATTAAAAAAGAAGTGGTGATACTGAGCATACTTACCTTGTTTGTGATCTTGAAGAGAATGCTTTCAAAATTTCATCACCTATAATGTTTGCTGTGGGCTTTTTGTGACTATCCTTTATCAACTTAAGGCAGTTCCCTTCTACTTCAGTTTGCTAGTAGTTTTTTTTTTTTATGAATTAACTTCTTATGTATTGAACTCTTACTCTGCATCTGTTGAAATAGTCTTTTTTTCATAATCTGCTAATACAGTGATTCTACTAGTCTATTTGCTAATATTTAATCAAGTTTAATTCCTGGGACAAACCAACTTTGCAATAGCTTATTTTCTTTTTAATATTTGTTGCATCTATTGCTGCCTGGGGTTTTTGTGTTTTTCTGTATGGGTTAGCTTGTACTGTGACTTTCCTTTCTTCTGTCCTTGTTTGGTTTTGGTATCAGGGTTGGGCTGGCCTCATGACATCTGGTGGAGAATGTTCGTTCCTTCCTTTTCTGTTCTCTGGAAGTCTGTAAGATCAAAACTTTGTTTTCCTGAATGTTTGGTGGACTTTGTAGAGTTCTCTAGGCCAGATATTCTTTGTAGGGACTTATTAAAAACTTCTGTAATGGTTATAGGACTAGAGAGCTTTTTTAACTTATTCTTAAGGAGTTTTATTTTTCTAGGACTGTTTCCTCTGTTTAAACACTGTAGCATAAAGTTGTTCATAATATTTTATTTTTTAAAATTTATACTTGTGTTCCCTTGTTATCCATAAATGTTCTTTATCTTGTTTTTTCTTATATCTTCAGTAATTAACCTCAAATAATATTTTTCAGTTTTATTATTTTAAAGAATGAACTTTTGGCTTTATTCATCCTCTCTATTATATGTTCGTTTTCTCTTTCATTACTTTTTACTCATGTATTTATTTTCTTCTGATTCTTGTAAAATGTGTAGAAACTTTTTAAAAAGTTTTAAAATTTAATTCCAGCATTGTTAACCTAGTGTTATATTAGTGTACAATATAGTGATTCAGCAGTTCTGTACATTACTCTGTGCTCACCATGAAAAGTGTGCTCTTAATCCCCTTCATCTATTTCATCCATCCCCCTACCCATCTCCCTTCTGGTAATCATCAGTTTCTTCTCTATAGTTAAGGGTCTGTTTGTTTAATCTCTCTCTCTCTCTCTCTCTCTCTCTCTCTCTCTCTCTCTCTTTTTTGTTCATCTGTTTTGTTTCTTAAATTCCACATATGAATGAGATCATATGGTATTGTCTTTCTCGGACTTCTCTCACTTAGTAATATACTCTCTAGATCCCTCCATGTTGTTGCAAATGACAAGATTTCATGATTTTTTATGGCCAATTAATATTCCATCGTGTATATACAGACCACACCTTCTTTATCCATTCATCAGTTGATGGACACTTGGAATGCTTCCCTAATTCAGCTGTTGTAGATAATAGTGCTATAAACATTGAGGTCGATGTATCTCTTTGAATTAGTATTTTTGTATTCTGTGTGTAAATACCCTATAGTGCAATTGCCGAATTGTAGGGCAGTTCTATTTTTAACTTTTTGAGGAGACTCCACACTGTTTTCCACAGTGGCTGTACCAGTTTGCATTCCCACCAACAGTGCATGATGATTCCTTTTTCTCCACATTCTCGCCAACACCTGTTGTCTCTTGTGTTGTTCATTTTAGCCATTCTGAAAGGTGTGAAGTGGTATCTCATTCTAGTTTTGATTTGTATTTCCCTCATGATGAGTGATGATGAGCATCTTTTCATGTGTCTTTTGGCCATCTGCATGTTCTCTCTGGAGAAATGTCCGTGTTCTCTACCCATTTTTAAATTGGGTTATTTGGTTTTTTTGGTGTTGACTAATATCAGTTCTTTATATATTTTGGATACTAGCCCTTTATCATATATGTCATTTGAAAATATATTCTCCCATTCAGTAGGATGTTTTTAGCTTTGCTGATTGTTTGCTGTGCAGAAGCTTTTTATTTTATGAAGTCCCAATAGGAAACATATCTAGAAAAATGTTGCTATGGCTGATGGCAGAGAAATTACAACCTGGGATCCCTTCTAGGATTTTTATGGTTTCAGATCACACATTTAGTTTTTTAATCCATTTTGAGTTTATTTTTGTGTATGATGTAAGAAAGTGGTCCAGTTTCATTCTTCTGCATGTTGCTGTCCAGTTCTCCCAGCACCATTTGTTGAAGAGACTGTCTTTTTCCCATTGGATATTCTCTCCTGCTTTGTCACAGATTAATTGACCATATAGTTGTGGGTTCACTTCTGGGTTTTCTATTCTGTTCCATTGATCTATGTCTATTTTTGTGCCAGTATCCTACCATTTTGATTAGTGCGGCTTTGAAATAATAACCTGAAGTCTGGAATTGTGATGTCTCCAGCTTTGCTTTTCTTTTTCAATATTGCTTTGGCTATTCAGGGTCTTTTGTGGTTCTGTACAAATTTTAGGATTGTTTGTTCTAGCTCTGTGAAAAATGCTGTTGGTATTTTGATAGGGATTGCATCAAATGCATAGATTGCCTTGAGTAGTATAGACATTTTAACAATATTTGTTTTTCCAATCCATGGGCATGGAATATCTCATTTTTTGGTATGTCATCTTCAGTTTCTTTCATCAGTATTTTATAGTTTTCTGAGTACAGGTCTTTCACCTCTTTAGTTCCTGGATAATTTATTGGTTTTTGTGCAATTGTAAGTGGGATTGTTTTCTTAGTTTCTCTTTCTGCTACTTCATTATTAGTATACAGAAATACAACAGAATTTTGTACATTGACTTTTGTATCCTGTGATCCTACTGAATTCATTTATCATCTCTAGTACTTTTTTGGTGGTGTCTTTAGGGTTTTCTATATATAGTATCATGGTACCTGCAAATAGTGATTGTTTTACTTTTTCCTTACCAATTTGGATGCCTTTTATTTATGTTGTCCAACTGCTGTGGCTAGGACTTCCAGTGCTATGTTAAATAACAGTGGTGAGAGTGGACATCCTCATCTTGTTCCTGACCTTAGAAGAAAGGCTCTCAGTTTCTCACCATTGATTATTGATGTTCACTGTGGGTTTTTCATATATGGCCTTTATTACACTGAGATATGTTTCCTCTAAACCTATCTTGTGGAGAGTTTTTATCATGAATGGATGTTGTACTTTGTCAAACGCTTTAATCTTTCTTTTATTGATACGATATATCACATTGATTTTGTGAATACAGAAGCATCCTTTCAACCCAGGAATAAATCCTGCTTGATCATGGTGAATGTGTTTTTTAATGTATTGTTGGATTGAGTTTGCTAGTATTTCGTTGAGGGTTTTTGCATCTGTGTTCATCAGGTATTGGCCTGTACCTCTGGTTTTTTGTTTTTTTTTTTTGTTTGTTTTTTAGCGGTGTCTTTATCTGGTTTTAGTATCAAGGTAATGCTGGACTCATAATATGAATTTGGAAGTTTTCTTTCCTCTTCTATTTTTTGTAAGAGTTTGAGAAGAATAGGTATTCACTCTTCTTTGTATGCTTGGTAGAATTTGCCTGTGAAGCCATCCAGTTCTGGACTTTTGTTTATTGGGGGTTTCTTGGTTACTGATTCAATTTCATTGCTGATAATTGGTCTGTTGAAATTTTCTACTTCTTCCTGATTCAGTTTTGGTAGGTTATATGTTCCTAGGAATTTACCCATTTCTTCGAGATTGTCCAACTTGTCATATAATTTTTTGTAATATTTTACAATTCTTTGTGTTTCTGTGGCCTCAGTTGTTACTTTTCCTTTTTTGGGGGGTTTTTGTTTATTTACGATCTCTCTGTCTCTCTGTCTCTCTTTTTGGTGACTCTGGGGAGAAGTTCATCCATGTTCAAGAAACCACGTCATCTCCCCAATGTGATAATCTGCTTCTTGCCCCTCCCTGAAACCATGGCTCCCTCCCTCTGGTGGCCAGACCTGCGAGGTTGAGCCCCCACCATGTCTCTACCCTTTTTGCCCTCTTTAATGCGGCCTCTGCTCTACATTTAGTTGTGAAGATTCTTCCGTGAGTCTTTGGGTCGTTTTCTGGGTTACTTGCACTGATGTGAGTATGGTATCCATGGGATGAGATCAATTTAGGGTCCTCCTACTCTGCCGTGTTGGCCAGGAGTCTCCGTTGAGTCTTGATTTAAGGTCTAACATATGATCAACTCTCATAAGTATTCCATATGCACTTGAAAAGAATGTTCTCCAATTTTTGGTCTAATGTATGTATGTTTATTAGCTTAAGCTTATTAAATTTACTATTAAAATGCAAATAAAATAGCCTTTTTATTTTATATTAGGTCAATCTAATAATTACTGAGAGAGAAATTTGTTAAAAACATTTCCCCTGGTGATGGTGGATTTTCTCCCATTTTCCTTGAAGCTCTATCAATTTGCTATATATACATTTTGAAGATTTTTTGTCAGGTACATTCAAATTTAAAAATCTTATGTCTTTCTCAACCGACTGAGCCTCTCAGGTGCTCCGACTGGCTCAGGTCATGATCTCACGGTTCGTGGGTTCGAGCCCCACATCGCGATCTGTGCTGACCACCAGCTCAGAGCCTGGAGACTGCTTCAGATTCTGTGTGTGTCTCTCTCTCTGCCCCTCCCCTGTTCATGCTCTGTTTCTCTCTCTCTCTCTGTCTCTCAAAAAGAAATAAAATGTAATAAAATTTTTTTTTAATTTTTAAAAATCTTACGTCTTTCTGGTGAGTTGAACCTTTTCCTCATGACGTGACCCTCTTCACCTCCAATGAATGCTTGTTGCCTTTAGGTCTACTTTAGCAACTATTACCGTCGTCACACTGGCTCTCTGGATTATGTCCCATGGTGCTTGCATTACTCACTGCTGGGCTTAAAGTTGCATTTCTCCAGGGAGGGTTTGTCTTGACTTCTGCAGGCTCCTGGGAGGCACTGTTAACCTAGGACCACATTGAGTTACAATCAGCCCTTGAGGTTTTTCTGACTACAGAGATACCATGAATAACAGGACAGAACATTTGTGGGACTGGGGGTAGTTACCAATTTTAGGGGGGGATCTATATCTTTTCCCCTTTGTCCGTTGTCAGTTTCTTTGCTGACCTTCTTGATAGGTCAGGTTTGTTTCTAGCTAATTCTCATGCAGAAGGCTAGCCATTAGTTCAGAGTCTCCTCCGAGATGGGCTGCTTTGGCAGGTTTCTGTGCTTGAGCCCACATCTCATGCACTCCACACAGCCTTCAAAAATCTCCAAGAGCTCAGGGCAAAATCTGGCCTCCCCACTTGCTTGCCTCTTCAGGTTTCCAGTGTCCATTTGTTTTGGGCCTTTGGAAAATTTTCACTTTCTTGCTAGCTTGGTGATTCATCTAAAAAAATATTTTTGTTATTTTGTCCAGCCCGGAGCTATTTTTATTGGGAGGACCACTCTGGTGCTCTTGTAAAGTAAAAGATGGATTTTCCGTAGATTTTTTCCTCATAAATATATTAAAATCGGGTTTTATTTGGTTGTGATTTCTGTCTGGTGTATTCTAAGGCTTCAGAAATGAAAACGGAAGATGATTCAGCATTAATCTAATATATGCTGCTCTTTTGACTGAAATAAGGAGTATTGTGAGTCAAAAACCTGACTTAGATCTCTTTTTACCATCTTACACTGTGTGCTCTGAAACCAGGATGTTGGGGTGAGGAGCCATTATTGGTGTTTTTTTAAGAAATATTTTTAATGTTTATTTTAGACACACACACACACACACACACACACACACACACACACACACACACAGAGTGTGAGTGGGGGAGGGGCAGAGAGAGAGGGAGACACAGAATCCAAAGCAGGCTTCAGGCTCTGAACTGTCAGTGCAGAGCCCAATGAGGGGCTTGAACTCACAAAGGGTGAGCTCATGACCTGAGCCAAAGTCAGACACTTAACCGGTTGACTGAGCCACCCAGGTGCCCTCAATTTTGGTGTTTTAAAAATAACAACTTTCAATAATAATTTGGCACTGAAAAGAATAAAAATATATTGCTCCTTAAACTGTGAATTCAGGATAAGCCAAAGTCAGACACTTAACCGACTGTGCCACCCAGGTGTTTTAAAAATAACTTTCAATAATAATTTGGCGCTCAAAAGAGTAAAAATATATTGCTCCTTAAACTGTGAATTCACAAGACTAATTCTTTTTACACATTAGCATTAGTGTCCTGTCTTTGAATGAAACTCTATAAATATTGGATTAAGGGGCCAGTTGTTTGCTGTGCCTCTTTGGGGAAATCAATTCACTTTTCTGTGCTTTAGCTTCCTTTAATGTCAAGCAGGAATCCCAAGCACCTGGGCTTGTAGGTAGGATTAAATAGTTCCTGGAAAGCCCTTTGCATAATGCCTGGCACAAAATAATCATGGAGTAAACAGTAGCTGCTCCGCTTTCAACAATAGCCAAATTATGGAAAGAGCCTAAATGTCCATCAGCTGATAAGTGGATAAAGACGATGTGGTTTATACATACACTGGAATACTACATGGCAATGAGAAAGAATGAAATCCTGCCATTTGCAGCAACGTGGATGGTGAGTGAAATAAGTCAGGCAGAGAAAGACAGATATCATATGTTTTCACTCACATGTGGATCTTGAAAAACTCAACAGAAGACCATGGGGGAAGGGAAGGGAGAAAAATAGTTACAGAGAGGGAGGAAGGCAAACCATAAGAGACTCTTAAATACAGAGAATAAACTGAAGGTGGATTGGGGGATGGGGGAGAGGGGAAAATGGGTGATGGATGTGGAGGAGGGCACTTATTGGGATGAGCACGGGGTGTTGTATGTAAGTCAATGTGACAATAAATTATATTAAAAAAGAAAATTTCACGGAAAAAAAAGTCTTAAAAAAAAAACCGGTAGCTGCTTTTGCCTCCCATATTACCTTTAACTTCAGAATCTTATTTTGTTCTAATGCCTTTCTCAGGTATGTGCCTGTCGCAGACCTGCTGGAAATTTATAAGAAGCTCTATGGCCGAGAAGTCATCACCAAAAGTGCAATTATTGACTGTACATACCTTCAGTTCTTGGGAATGTAGGTGTCGCCCAGAGGAAAGTTCGCAGCCCATCTCAGTGTGACTTCCTTAGTGCGCTTTCTGACATTTTTAGTTTCCCGAGGTGGATTTTGGATTTCCGGGATTTGATAGTAGCTACATGTTGGTGGGGGTTTTTCTTCATTATTTGCTTCGCTTCTTTGTACAAACCACAACTCACAGGCAAAATTCCCATTCGTGTTGCAGGTATGGTGAGATGCTCGCTGTTTCTAAGGTAAGGGGTTCATTCTTCAAAATCTCAATTTAAAGGATTACAAAGACACCAGGAAAAGCACTTATTGATAACTTTTCTTTTTCTCTGCTGTAGCTTTATCCCACTTATTCCAGAAAGTCCCCATTCTTGGTGGAACAATTCCAAGAATATTTCCTGGGGGGACTGGATGACATGGTGTATTGGTCCACGAACATCTACCGTCTGACGAGCTTCATGTTAGAGAATGGGACCAGGTGAGATCCGGCTCTACCTGTGCGAGGTCCTCCTGCCCTGCCCCTCCCCTCCCCGCTGTTGCTCAGTTTTCCCACTGATCAAATGCAAGCACGAAGTGCTAGCCTATCGTCACCAAGGAGGGAGAGAAAGGAACTCCCTCACTTCACAACTCAGACGCACTCCCATCTGGTTACACGTGCTGCTGTCTCTGGCTTTGGGGACAGAGAGGTAGATCCTGCAGAGCTGTGGTCAGTGGGAGGGGCCCCTGTCCACCCCTGTACCGCGTCCCCTCTTCAGGGAGGACCCCACGCTGTGTGCAGGCTCCGGCAGCCAGGGCGCAGCGAGCCTCCACTCCACCCGCTGCCATCTCAGGGTTAAGGGGTTTCACAGGGCACTGCCCCGAACCCCCTCCTCCAGCATAAAACGAGACCCGGATGCATTTGTAAATCACAGCCTTCTGTGGGAGTCTGACATTCAGCCCGCGTGGAACAGCGTCTGGAGGGCCAGCTCCCGCCCTGCCTGTCCAGGATGAGTGTTAACCGGGGACTCCGGCCCGGGCGTGTGGCCCAGCGTTGCCCAGCCACTTGGGCCGCAGTAGACCTCGGGGCTCACGGAGGGTCCGTGCTGTCTGAGGGGGCCAAGCCTCCTCTCGGATCCGGCTTGCCACCTCCCCGCTGGGTGGGCAGCCCCCGCGCACTGCCCAGCTGAGTGGGGCGGGGTGTGGTCTGCAGAGGGGGCATCGAGGCAGCACCCCATGCAGACAAGGCAGTGGGAGGAGGGTTCTAGAGCCCGGTCTGTACCAGATGGCGGCCTCCCCAGGTAAGCGGTATAGGGCTGAGGTATAAATCGGAGAGGCCCAAATGTGTGTAGCTCTGGGATATTATATGCTGGATGCTTTTCTTTTGCCCTTAAAGACATTTGCTAGCATTTGGGGCGCCTGGGGGCTCAGTCAGTTAGGCATCTGACTTCATGAGTTCAAGCCCCATGTCGGGCCCTGTGCTGACAGCTAGGAGCCTGGAGCCTGCTTCAGATTCTGTGTCTCCCTCTCTCTCTCTCTGCCTTTATTTGTTTTAAAGATATTATTTCTTTTTAATTAAAAAATTTTAAATTAATTTTTAAATTTACATCCAAGTTAGTTAGCATATAGTGCAATAATGATTTCAGGAGTAGATTCCAGTGTTTCATCCCCCATGTATAACCCCCAGTGCTCATCCCAACAAGTGTCTTCCTTAATGTCCCTCACCCATATAGCCCATCTGCCCCACCCACAATCCCTCCAGCAACCCTCTGTTCTCTGTATTTGAGTCTCTTATGTTTTGTCCCCATCCTTGTTTTTATATTATTTTTGGTTTCCTTCCCTTATGTTCATCTGCTTTGTATCTTAAATTGCACATATGAGGAAGTCCTATGATACTTGTCTTTCTCTAATTTCGTTTAGCATAATACCCTCTAGTTCCATCCACGTAGTTACAAATGGCAGGATTTCATCTTTTGGATGGCTGAGTAATACTCCATTGTGTATATATACCACATCTTTATCCATTTAAGCTCTTTCCATACTTTGGCTATTGTTGATAGCGCTGCTATAAACACTGGGGTGCATGTGCCCCTTTGAAACAGCACAGCTGTATCCCTTGGTTAAATACCTAGTAGTGCAATCGCTGGGTCATAGGGTAGTTCTAGTTTTAATTTTTTGAGGAACCTCTATATTGTTTTCCAGAGCGGCTGCACCAGTTTGCATTCCCACCAGTTGTGCAAAAGAGATCCTCTTTCTCTGCATCCTTGCCAACATCTGTTGTTGCCTGAGTTGTTAATGTTAGACATCCTGACAGGTGTGAGGTGGTATCTCATTGTAGTTTTGATTTGTATTTCCCTGATGATGAGTGATATTGAGTATTTTTTCATGTGTCGGTTGGCCATCTGGGTGTCCTCTTTGGAGAAGTGTCTATTCATGTCTTCTGCCCATTTTTCACTGGATTATTTGTTTTTTGGGTGTTGAGTTTGGTGAGTTCCTTATAGACTTTGGACTAACCCTTTATCTGATATGTCATTTGCAAATATCTTCTCCCCTTCTATTGGTTGCCTTTTAATTTTGTTGATTGCTTCCTTTGCAGTGCAGAAGCTTTTTATTTTGATGAGGTCCCCATAATTCATTTTTGCTTCTGTTTCCCTGGCCTCTGGAGACATGTTGATTAAGAAGTTGGTGCGGCCAAGGTCAAAGAGGTTTTTGCTTGCTTTCTCCTCCAGGATTTTGATGGCTTCCTGTCTTACATTTAGGTCTTTCATCCATTTTGAGTTTATTTTTGTGTATGGTGTAAGGAAGTGGTTCACGTTCATTTTTCTGCATGTTGCTGTCCAGTTTTCCCAGCACCATTTGAAGAGACTGTCTTTATTCCATTGGATGTTTTTCCTGTTTTTTCAAAGTTGAGTTGGTCATACGTTTGTGGGGCCATTTCTGGGTTCTCTATTCTGTTCCATTGATCTGAGTGTCTGTTTTTGTGCCAATACTATACTGACTTGATCATTACAGCTTTGTAATACATTATGAAGTCCAGGACTGTGATGCCTCTTGCTTTGGTTTTTGGGATCTTTGGCTCTTTGGGGTCTTCTGTGGTTCCATACAAATTTTAGGATGGTTCTAGCTCTGTGAAGAATGTTGGTGTTATTTTGATAGGGATTGCCTTGAATATGTAGGTTGCTTTGGGTAGTATCGACATCTTAACAATATTTGTTCTTCCAATCCAGGAGCATGGAATATTTTTCCATGTTTTGTATCTTCTTCAATTTCTTTCATAAGCTTTCTATAGTTTTCAGTGTATAGATTTTTCACCTCGCTGGTTAGGTTTATTCCTAGGTATTTTATGGTTTTTGGTGTAATTGTAAATGGGATAGATTCCTTAATTTCTCTTTCTGTTGCTTCATTATTGGTGTATAGGAATGCAACCGATTTCTGTGCATTGATTTCATATCCTGTGACTTTGCTGAATTCATGGATCAGTTCTAGCAGTGTTTTGGTGGAATCTTATGGGTTTTCCATATAGAGTATCATGTCGTCTACAAAGAGTAAAAGTTTGACTTCCTCCTTGCTGATTTGGATGCCTTTTATTCCTTTCTGTTGTCTGATAGCTGAGGTTAGAACTTCCAATATATGTTGAATAACAGTGGTGAGAGTGGACATCCCTGTCTCGTTCCTGACCTCAGGAGGAAAGCTCTCAGTTTTTCCCCATTGAGGATGATATTAGCAGTGTGTCTTTCATATATGGCTTTTATGATCTTGAGGTATGATCATTCTATCCCTACTTTGAGGGGTTTTATCAAGAAAGGATGCTGTATTTTGTCAAATGTTTTCTCTGCATCTATTGAGGAGAACATGTGGTTCTTGTCCTTTCTTTTATTGATGTGATGTATCACATTGATTGTTTCGTGGATATTGAACCAGCCCTGCATCCCAGGTATAAATCCCACTCGGTTGTGGTGAATAATTCTTTAACGTATTATTGGATCTGGTTGGCTAGTATCTTCTTGAGGATTTTTGCAATCCATGTTCATCAGGGAAATTAATCTATAGTTCTCCTTTTTAGTGGGATCTTTGGTTTTGGAATCAAAGTAATGCTGGGTTAATAGAATGAGTTTGGAAGTTTTCCTTCCATTTCTATTTTTTGGAACAGCTTCAAAGGAATAGGTGTCAACTCTTCTTTAAATATCTGGTAGAATTCCCCTGGGAGGCCATCCGGCCCTGGACTCTTGTTTGTTGGGATATCTTTGATTACGACTTCAATTTCTTTACTGGTTATAGGTCTGTTCAAATTTTCTATTTCTTCCTATTTCAGTTTTGGTAGTTTATATGTTTCTAGAAATTTGTCCATGTCTTCCAGATTGCCCATTTTATTGATGTATAATTGCTCATAATAGTCTCTTATTATTGTTTGTATTTCTGCAGTGTCAGTTGTGATCTCTCTTCTTTTATTCTTGTTTTTATTTATTTGGGTCCTTTTTCTTTTTGA
Source organism: Cryptoprocta ferox (assembly GCA_028646485.1). Classification (NCBI taxonomy): domain Eukaryota; kingdom Metazoa; phylum Chordata; class Mammalia; order Carnivora; family Eupleridae; genus Cryptoprocta; species Cryptoprocta ferox. The sequence goes on along the minus strand of CM053577.1, from coordinate 137,756,916 downwards.
TCAAACAGAGTAGGGGGTTATCAATTTTGTTAATTCTTTGAAAGAAACAGCTCCTGGTTTCATTGATCTGTTCTACTGGTTTTTTTTTTGGTTTTGATAGCGTTGATTTCTGCTCTAATCCTTATTATTTCCCATCTTCTGCTGGTTTTGGGTTTTATTTGCTGTTCTTTTTCCAAGTGTAAGGTTAGGTTGTGTATCTGAGACCTTTCTTCCTTCTTTAGGAAGGCCTAGATTGCTATATACTTCCCTCTTTTGACCTCCTTTGCTGCATCCCAGAGGTTTGGGACTGTGATGTTATCATTTTCACTGGCTTCCAGGTACTTTTTCATTTCCTCTTTAACTTCTTGGTTAGCCCATTCATTCTTTAGTAGGATGTTTTTTAGTCTCCAAGTATTTGTTGTCTTCCCAAAATTTTTCTTGTGGTTGATTCCGAGTTTCATAGTGTTGTGGTCTGAAAATAGGCATGGTATGATCTCGATCTTTTTGTACTTGTTGAGGGCTGATTTGTGTCCCAGTATGTGATCTATTCTGGAGAATGTTCCATGTGCCCTGGAGAAGAATGTATATTCTGCTGCTTTAGGATGAAATGTTCTGAATAGATCTGTTAAGTCCATCTGGCCCAGTGTGTCTTTCAAAGCCATTGTTTCCTTGTTGACTTTCTGTTTAGATGATCTGTCCATATCTGTAAGTGGGTTGTTGAAGTCCCCTACTATTATGGTATTATTATCAATGAATTTATGTTTGTGATTAATTGATTTATATATTTGGGAACTTCCACATTTAGAGCATAAATGTTTACAATTGTTAGAAATTCTTGGTGGATAGACCCCTTAAATATGAAATAATGCCCTTCTTCATCTCTTGTTATGGTCTTTATTTTAAAATCTAGATAGTCTGCTATAAGTATGGCTACTCTGGCTTTTTTTTTTTTTTTTTTTTTTTTTTTTTTTTTTGCGAATATTAGCATGATAGATGGTTCTGCATCCCCTTACATTCAATGTGAAGGTGTCTTTAGGTCTAAAATGGATCTCTTGTAAACAGCATATTGATGGATCTTGTTTTCTTATCCATTCTGTTACCTTATGTCTTTTTATTGAAGCGTTTAGTCCATTGACATTTAGAGTGAGTACTGAAAGATATGAATTTATTGCCATTGTGTTGCCTGTAGAGTTGGAGTTTCTGGTGGTGTTCTCTGGTCCTTTCTAGTCTTTGTTGCTTTTGGTCCTTTTTGTTTTGTTTTGTCTTTTCTCCCCTCAGAGAGTCCTCCTTAAAATTGCTTGCAGGTCTGGTTTAGTGGTCATGAACTCCTTTAGTTTTTGTTTGTCTGGAAAACTTTTTATCTCTCCTTCTATTTTGAATGACAGCCTTGCTGGATAAAGAATTTTTAGCTGCATATTTTTCCGATTGAGCACATTGAATATATCCTGCCACTCCTTTCTGGCCTGCCAAGTTCTATGGACAGATCTGCTGCAAACCCAATCTGTCTTCCCTTGTAGGTTAAGGACTTTTTTCCCTTGCTGCTTTCATGATTCTTTCCTTGCCTATTTTTGTGAATTTGACTATTATATGGCTTGTTGATGGCTGGTTTTTTTGGATTTAATGGGAGTCTCTGTGCTTCCTGGATTTTGATGTCTGTGTCTTTCCCCGGGTTAGGAAACTTTTGTGCTGTGATTTACTCACATAAGCCTTCTACCCCTTTTGCTGTCTCTTCATCTCCTGGGACCCCTGTGATTCAGATGTTTAAAAATTTTTTAAATACTTATTTTTGAGAGAGAAAGAGAGTGAATGGGGGATGGGAGACAGAATTTGAAGTAGGCTCCAGGCTCTGAGCTGTTAGCACAGAGTCTGACTTGGGGCTCGAAATCACGAACCATGAGATCATGACCTGAGCTGAAATCAAGAGTCCGACGCTTAACCAACTGAGCCAGCCAGGTTCAGTTTTATTTATTTTTGAGAGTGTGCAAGCAGGGGAGGGACAGAGAGAGAGGGACAGAGGATCTAAAGCAGACTCTGCGCTGACAGCAGCAAGCCTGATGTAGGGCTCAAGCCCACGAAGCGTGAGATCATGACCTGAGCCAACGTTGGACCCTTAACCAACTGAGCCACCCAGGCACCCCTGAAGATTTTATTTATAAGTGATCTTTCTACCCAACATGGGACATGAATTCACAACGCCAAAATCAAGAGTTGCATGCTCTTCAGACTGAGCCAGCCAGATGCCCCAACACTTACTTGTTTTATAAAGTCCATGTGTAATGATCCTCAAGTGGAGAACAGTTTTGATGTTTGTTTTGGGTAGGTTGTCCAAGTAGCTACGGACGGCTAGACCTTCCTCTTTAATTAGGAGAACTATTTGAGAAGAAACAGATTTGTCTCTTGATCTCCATTCTAATTTATCAAGGCGGAAGATTCCATGAATTGATTGCCTCTTCACACACACAAAGGAAGATTCATCGGAATTTGTGGAACTTGATGGGAAATTTGGAGAAAGGCTCCAAAGAGGATGCAAATTCATAAGTGAAAGAAACAATGTGTACACTGTCCTATTATAAGCATTTCTCAGCTTACTAATAATTGTCTTCCAAAGAAAAGCTGTTGCTTTAAACTCCTAGTGTATCTTCCTAAAGAAACAGTGGAAGGATGGTCGTTGTGTTTCTAGCCAGAGCTCTGGGTAGTTCCCAAATTATGTATAGTGTTCTTGCTACAAGGCTGCCATCCGAGTCCTGGTGTTGGAGAACAAAGAATTTGAGGAAGAACCTTTTCCGAAGCTGAAAGCTGGCCCTGAGAGAGAGGATTTTGATAGACGTTCGCCTTCAGCTTCTTCCCACCTCATTTTCTGAATTCCTCATCCCGTGACTGGTCCTTGCCCCATAGGGTGGGCTCTAAACGGCTGTGGTCTTCCTCTAGAACAGACTCTTTTTAAAAAAATACTTATTTTTGAGAGAGCATGAGCAGGGCAGGGGCAGAGAGGTGGACAGAGGATCCTACGTGGGCTCTGAGCCCAGTGCAGGGCTTGGACTCTTAAACCCTGAAATCATGACCTGAAGTGATGTTGGACGCTCCACCAACTGAGCCACCCAGGTGCCCCGAAAACAAACTGTTGTAATGTAATACTCCTTGCTTAGTACTTCCTTCCAGAGGGCGAGGGAAAGTTCGCCTCTTACATCATCTCAGTGGCCATGTCAGTTTACAAATCTTTGTTTTTAAAGGAATGAGATGAAGAAAGTAAGACCTATTCAAGCATATGTGGGCATAATTGGGCAGAGAGGCGGGCCGTTGGGAATCTGTTTCTTTTTGTCTCCAACTCCCAGAGGGTTCATGGGAGTGTGGTGTCCGGGAGCGGGGAGGGTGGCTGAGATGGGGTGAGTAGGGCAGGTGCACAGGAGGGAGGAGGGCGGCGTGAGATGGGGTGAGCGGGGCGGGTACACAGGAGGGGGGACGGTGCCCGGGAGTGGGGAGGGCGGGGTGAGCGGGGCGGGTGCGGGGGTGGGGGGGAGACAGCGTGAGGTGGGGTGAGCGGGGCGTGGGGCCGCCTGTGTCACCTCGAGCTGCCTGCCTCACCTCGAGGCCCCGGGTCCTTCCAGTGTGTCTGGCTCCGGCATCAAGGCCTCTAGGCTAAGACTTCTGGCGGCGGCTTTAGGCGCCCCACCGATTCTCGGTAAAATACTGCCTGGAAAGAAGGTGGTGGGAAAATGCCTGACTCACCTGTTCCCCCAGCGACTGCAGTCTGCCCGAGAACCCTCTGTTCATTGCCTGTGGCGGCCCGCAGACCATCGCCCCGGGGTAAGTGGACCCCAAATCGTTCATAGAGCAAGGACATCAAACAAGGAGTGCAGGGAGGGGTGTAGACCTGAAAAACATGAGATTTGGAGACCGGGAGATACGTAGGTTCAAGTTCCAGGTCCCCCACTTACAGCCGTGTGATTTTCAAACAGCTTAAATTTTTTGAGGTACAACTTCCTCCTTTGGCAAAATAGAAAAAAAAACCATGTCCATGTTCCCGGAATCACAGCCTGGATTTTGTGCAAGAATGGATGGGAAGCAATTAGTCCATCGGTGAGCTGCTCACTGAAGAACAAAAATGGTAGCTAATGGTATTAGTACTGTCACTGTTAGTCCTCCTAAACTTCCCCCAAATTTCACCCTGAAAAAGTAGTCCTCCATGAGACAAGGTGAGGAGAAGGTGCTCAGGTAGCTCCCGAGGAAGAGGGCCAGAGGGCCTGACTTGTATTCTGAGGGGGGCGTGTCTGCCGGGGCCCCATCCCCACCACGTGCACTTACAACTGCGTTCGTAGTCTACGTGTCAGTAGAAAAAAAAAAGTATCTCCCCATCGCTGGCTGCCAAGAGCTGGTTTAGGGGGTGAGGCCTCTTGGTGAGCAGGGGCCGTCCCTGCCCCAGCAGGGTGCGCGTCCGGCAGGTGGGTGTGCACTGAACAAAACTCGTGAATCCTCTCCGCTGTCAGGAAGGACCAGGAGGTACCAAGGAGTGTCCTGACCCCGTCCCCGGAGAGCCCTTGGGGACGAAGTGGTGTTTCCATAGCTAGCTCAGGGTGAGCAAGGGGGAGATACTCCGATGACCTTGCAGTGAAGGACCCGAAGGTCAGAGAGAGCACAGAGCCTCAGGGCAGGAAAGGCGCCGAGAGGCTCAGTGAGGCCCGGCCAGTTTATTTAAATTGGGTACGTCTTTTTTTCTTAACGTAACTGAATCGAAAGCCTCTGGCTCGGGCTGGTAGTGTCTAGGTTGTCAGAGTCCCTACACCCACTGGTGCCGTATACGGGCCCCTGCGTTCATGCCTGTCCCCCCAGCTCCTCTGGCCATCTGGTTTGTTGTCTCTTAAAATCTATGACTTGGAAAACGTACTTTTATTGTATGATTCATTCTAGTGTGTCTTTGAAGATAAATGGGTGTGCCTGCATACCAGTGTCCCAAATAACTACCGGCTAGGTCGTCTTTTTTTTTAAGTAGTTTTTTTTTAATGTTTTATTTATTTTTGAGAGACAGAGAGTGCGAGTTGGGGGAGAGGCAGAGAGAGAGAGGGAGACACAGAATCCGAAGCAGCTCCAGGCTCCGAGCTATTGTCACAGAGGCTGACGGGCTCAAACTCCCCGTGAGATCATGACCTGAGCCACCCAGGCACCCCACCTACTGATTATTTCTTGACCATTTGCATGAAATACTGAAATAGTGTTGTTGTTGTTTTTAAGTAATCTGGAAGAAATTTATACCCTTTATGTACTAAGACTTTGAGGTTCCAGGAAGTAGTTTTTTGTTTTTTTTTTTTTTTTATAAGCACTGGCTCTTAAACCTTAGAAATGTGTTCACTAAAATTCTGTGGAATGACCTCTGAAGGTTTTTCCTCCTTCACCTTCCAGATAATAGGATGTTGTGGTCTTTCACCCATGATGGACCTGACTTCATGTCCGTCATTTGTCAGCCTGTTGTTTTCTCAGTCTGTCCCATTTCGTTGTTCTCCCTTTCAGCAGCTCAAAAGCACAGAAAAGTGATTTCCATGGGAATTTGACTGCATCCCTAACTAAAGAGGTTGGAAAAAATATAAACTATACCGAAAGAGGAGTGTTCTTCCACGTGGATTCCTGGACCTCGGTAAGAGTTTTCTGCTTCGGGTGGTGGGCAGGGGGCGAGCTGCCCCCTGTGATCTTGACCTGCAGACACACTGGCTGTTCCATCGTTCACTGGGCGTCCTGCATGCGTGCAGGCCAGCAAATACCTTGGCCTTCAAATCTGGTTTTCTCCAGAGATGTCCTGAGATGTGAGTCTGGACCTTCGTGGCCTTTGAGCCCGAGGTGGCCCGACGGACGCTGCATATGAAATCCATCCGTGCAATCATCTTTTAAGTGTCAGACACTTGGGGCACCTGGGTGACTCAGTTGGTTAATCTTCCAACTTTGGCTCAGGTCATGATCTTGCAGTCCACTGGTTCGAGCTCTGTGTCGGGCTCTGTGCTGACAGCTCGGAACCTGGAGCCTGATTTGGAATCTGCGTCTCCCTCTCTCTGTCTGACCCTCCCCTGTTCATGCTCTGTCTGTATCTCTGAAAAATTAATAATAATAATTTTAAAAAAGTTAAGTGTCAGACACTCAACTGGGCGTGTAAGATGAAAGGGAAGTAGACTGTGACCTTGAGAATAGGTCTGCTTGGTGTGGTAAGTACACAGATGACCCTGTGTAAGTAGTATGCAACAGACAACACGTGGGTGGGGAATACTCTGCCTGTGAGGCAAAGCTTCCATCTTTGCTGTCAATCAGAGAAGGCTGCATGGCAGAGGTGCCATCTGACTTAGGGCTTGAGTAGGAGATAGTGTTTCATCGGTGAGCATGTATCTCTGGCAGTGGGTTGGGAAAGTTTGGGGATATGTGGAGGTACAAGTAGACTTGGTCTGGAAAACAAGACAAGGGACACGAGGGACTTGGAGAGGTTTGGGAAAGCGCTGGACTGTGAGAGAGCTCTTAACGTCGGCAGAAGGGTTCACGCGACATCGTGTAAACGGTGCCTCTGGGAGTTGGGCGGGGGCCTGGGCGGGTCTGCTCTGTGGGTGCGCAGCCAGTGCCGACATGGGGGGCCTGTAGCCGCCCTGAGCAGGACCCCTCACCTGGGTTAAAGTCCCTACTAGCTATTGAACGAGGGTCTCCGTGCTTTCGGTGTGCACTGATTAAATGCTTCCCGGCTGGGCAAGCGAGGCAGAGCGGGGCGTTGGGACGGGCGCGTGTGCGCAGGCCGCCAGGGGGCTGGAGGGGGAACCGGGAGGCGCAGCCCTTTGCTGCGGGGCCCTTGGCGGGCTCTCCTCTGGGGCCCGGCTGCGCGGGGCTGTCCCCCGCCCTGGCCGGTGCCACTCCGCCCGCGGCAGGCCTCGGAATCCTTGTGCAGTCTCGTGACGCCCGCGGGTGCATTTCGAGTTGTAGCCGCTGGACTTGGAAGGATCTAGTAGCGGCCGGGTTACTCGTGGCCGCTCCGGTCTGTGCGAGCACGTTAAGGACAGGTGAGCGCCCCGTGCTGGGGCCTCGTCTCCCGTCCGTGCTCTGCAGCCGAGCTCCCCTGACGGCCTGCACTGGCCGTGGTTTGGAGGGTGGTTTCGGCCTCTCGGTGGTGTTCCGGTTCTTTTGGGGGAAAAATACACACACACACACACACACACACACACACACACATAGACACAGACACACATGCAGACGTGCGCATGCCCACGTGCATAAACACACGTGCATAAACACGTGCACACATATAATCAGTTCTACACCGAAAGAACTTTTAAGGTCTTTTAATCCATTAACTTTATTTCGTTCCGTTCCTCAGGCCAGCACAGAGCATAGACCATCCTGACTGGTTCAGGTGAAGCCCCCTCCCTCCCTCCCCCCAGTCACACTCACACCCGCTGGTGTGAGCTCTGGGCTGAACAGCGCACACTGGGGGTAGTGATGGCCCTGCCCTGACTGCCCATCCCACGCGATCTTAGCTATTGGTGGGATCAGCGCTTGCTTTCTTTTGGCACTTGTCAAAACTGGCTCCTTTTAGACAGTCTAAAAGTTTCGACAAGAAGTAACAGTTTTGTTGATTATGCCACGTGTCTGTGACTGCCTGTGACACTTTTGTCTTCCAGGATTCCCTCACTTTCATGTACCAGGCTCTGGAGAGGAACATACGGACAGTGTTCACAGGCGGCTCTCAGCAGGCGCTGAAGCACGTCTCCAGCCCCCTGGCATCTTACTTCCTGTCTTTTCCCTACGCAAGACTCGGCTGGTAGGTAGACGTTGCTCCTATTCCTGAGTGCTGTCGTCAGCGTGAGTTTCAGTCCGTGAACGGATTTCAGATTTTAGCCCCTTATATTCCGGTCAATGCATCATCAGCAAAAGTATTAATTTAGC
>CM053577.1:137720477-137748935 GCA_028646485.1 Cryptoprocta ferox | reverse complement strand
TCTGTCTTTCTCCGCTTGACTTATTTCGCTTAGCATGACACCCTCGAGGTCCGTCCACGTTGCTACGAATGGCCAGATTTCATTCTATCTCATGGCCACGTAGTATTCCATTGTATAGACGAACCACATCTTCCTGATCCATTCATCAGTTGAGGGACATTTAGGCTCTTTCCATGATTTGGCTATTGTTGAAAGTGCCGCTACGCACATTGGGGTACAAGTGCCCCTATGCATCAGCACTCCTGTGTCCCTTGGGTAAATCCCCAGCAGTGCTATTGCTGGGTCATAGGGGAGTTCTAGTGTTAATTGTTTGAGGAACCTCCACACTGTTTTCCAGAGCGGCTGTACCAGTTTACATTCCCACCAACAGTGCAGGAGGGTGCCCGTTTCTCCACATCCTCGCCAGCATCTATGGTCTCCTGTTTTGTTCATTTTAGCCACTCTGACCGGCGTGAGGTGGTATCTCAGTGTGGTTTTGAAAGCTTCATCTTTTTAATAACCACTTGGAGCACCTGGGTGGCTTAGCGAAGCGTCCAAGTTCGGCTCAGGTCATGATCTCACGGTTCGTGGGTTCAAGCCCTGCGTCGGGCTCTGTGCTGACAGGAGCCTGGAGCCTGCTTCGGATTTATGTGTGTGTCTCTCTTTCTGCCCCTCCCCTGCTCATACTCTGTCTCTCCCTCTCTTTCTCAAAACGATAGACATTAAAATTTTTTTTAAAAAGCCCTAATAACCACTATCTCCTTAAAATTGGTGAAAATGTATTTAAATACAAGGAGCTTTCACTTGACTGAATAATTACAACAGTAAAGTGTTACAGGATATTTGCAAAGCTTCACTGTTCTTAAAGACCTGATGTCACAGATGTTTGGGACTCTAACGACATCAGAAACATGTGAACAGATGGCGAATCCAGTGATGGGAATATCCTAACTTGATAGGACGAAAGCCTGGGACACCACAGTAACTGTATAAACACAACATTGGGGCTTCCTCTGATTTTAATAATCAACCAAAACTGAGCCCAAGAATATAGAAGTGGCTGTTTTTTGGAGGTTTTGGGGACACCTCTTTTTTAAACCACAGTTCTTAAATCCAAGTGATATTGTTTCCCTTGGAGCAATTTACTGACAGCCCTTCTTTTTCAGGCCACTAACGCCTTCAGCCCCAGCGCAGGCACTGGGAGGGGAATGCTGTGTTTCCTGGCCATTCAGTGCATAGCGGCTCTCCTTGGCCGCCTTCCCTAGAGTCAAAGAAGGCCCCCTGCTGGGCTTGCTGTCACATGGGGGAGGGGGTGGGAGCAGGGCTTGTGGCGGGGGGAGCAGCAGTGAAGACAGAGGTCTCTCCCCTGCCCCAGCTTCAGGAGCACAGGGAGCCGCAGGAGCACAAGGTGCCTGTCTGGCCCCTTTCACCCAGGTGTCGGCCCCTCGGAAACTACTTTTCTTCCTCCGTTCTGCCGTTTATCCCGATGTGGCCGTAAGAACGAGAAGAAGCAAATGATCTCTGGTCTTTCTAGCTGCCCTGGCAAAGGCCTTTGGAGCTTCGCTCGGTTTGTCCGCTTCTATCGATAACTGCTCCGTCATAGAGTCTCATTTAGAAACACCCACGAGGGGCGCCTGGGGGGCTCAGTCGGCCAAGCGTCCGGCTCTCGGTTTCGGCTGCGGTCATGATCTCACGGGTTCGTGAGTTCAAGCCGTGTTCTCGCTCTCCCTGCCTCTCTGCCCCTCCCCTTGCTCGTGCTCTCTCGCTCTCTCTCAAAAATAAATGAATAAACTGGGAAAAAAAAAATCCACTGACGACGTTGAAGAGTTAGCATTCTTGACAGCACGCGGTACCCTGTGCGGCTACGGCAGAAATAGCACGTGTACCGAACGCACGTTTATCCCAGACTCGGTTCGAGTCCGTTCGGCACCTGCTCAGCCAGAAAGCAGCCTGTGCCGCTGGCTGGTGCCAAGTTCGTCTCTGCTCTCAGGCGGGCCCAGGAGGTGCACAGCTGTTCTGGGTTTTGCGTCGAGGACCTGATGCTTCGTGAAGGTGCTTTTCACCTGCTGGGGGCACAGGGGCCAGAATTGCCCAGAGGCCTTGGCGGGTTCAGTGTTGTTGTTGTTGTTGTTGTTGTTGTTGTTGTTGTGTTTCTTGGAGGGTGAAACCCAAGCGCACAAACACCGCAAACTCGGAAGTGAATACTCCCCACGGTCACGCAGGGCGAAGAAGTCGACAAGGGGAAGTTCAAGTGTTGGCTTCTGGGGAGGAAGGGCGCAGGAGACCGCCCTCCCCACAGCTCTCAGCGGATACTGCGGGGGGGTCCTCTCTCCTTCCCCGCAGGGCGATGGCCTCGGCTGACCTCAACCAGGACGGGCACGGCGACCTGGTGGTGGGCGCCCCGGGCTACAGCCGCCCCGGCCACATCCAGGTCGGGCGCGTGTACCTCCTCTACGGCAACGACCTGGGCCTGCCCCCCATCGACCTGGACCTTGACAAGGAGGCCCACGCCATCCTGGAGGGCTTCGAGGTGAGGCGCCCTTCTCCGGTGTTTCCTCTTGGGGTCCATAAGCCACTGCCTGTCTTTCTCGGCTGAGTCTCCGAGTGAACAGCCGGTCACAAGAATGATGACAGCAACACTCAGCTGGTGGCTAGTGCTTGGGAAGCACTTTTCCATTTTCCTTTTTTTAAAATGTTTGTTTTTATTTTTGAGAGCGAGAGATAGTGCTCGAGCAGGGAAGGGGCAGAGAGAGAGAGAGGGAGGGACCGAGTGCTAATCGGGGAGGGGCAGAGAGCGAAGGAGGCACAGAATCTGAAGCAGCTCCAGACTCCGAGCTGTCAGCACAGAGCCCGATGCGGGGCTCGAACCCACAGACTGTGACATCATGACCTGAGCTGAAGTCGGACGCTTAATCGACTGAGCCCCCCAGGCGCCCCGCACTTTTCCTTTTTTCAAAGCCGGTCCACTTCATTGATGTCATGCTATCATTAACTGGACGTGTTTAGTTGAATACCTTCCGAAAACACACCTATTTATGTAGAACTGCTCTGTGTGGCCAGTCAGGATGTGATTTCTTGGTGTTACACCCCTACTTTTTGTAAACCTCTCTTTTTATACACAAATTTTTATTTTGTTAGAATTCCCGATTCACAGGCAGGCTGTAGGACCGTACAGAGTTCCCATGTACCCTCTACCCACTTTCCCCTAAACTAATGTCTTATGTGAACCAGCACTGGTGCGTGACTCTTCCCTAAACTCCAGACTCTGTTCAGATTTCATTCCTTGTTGGTGTTTTGTTTTGTTTCTGTTTTACCATTTTTGAGAGATGGAGAGAGAGCGTGAAGGGGGGAGGGGCAGAGAGAGAGGGAGACACAGAATCCGAAAGAGGCTCCAGGCTCCGAGCTGTCAGCACAGAGCCTGACTCGGGGCTCCAACCCATGAACTGCAAGATCATGACTTGAGCCGAAGTCGGACGCCCAACAGACTGAGCCCCCCAGGCGCCCCTCATTCCTTGTTTTTAAGCGGTTATTCATCACCAGAAAAATCCCACGGGGACCGTACAGATGTTCCGCACGGAGTCTGCGTTGATCCCAGTGGGAGCACCAGGAGTCTGGAAGGTTCCCCTGGGACGTGACCGGCATTAGTTCTCACAAGAGCTGTACACGGCTGGGCTGCTGGGCAAAGACTAGTGTGGGGGTTGGGCCAGGACCGTGTGCTCCGAATATCAAGCGCGGGGGGAGGGAGCCCTGGACTTTGGGTCAGATGCTGGTCTCGTCCTGGGTAAACTGTGGGACACACGTCCACCGATGAAAAGTACCGGGTTTGTGACCCGACCTGATGGAAGGGGCCCCGTATCTGAGCCTTCATCCAAAGTCGGCTGGCCAGTGTATGAGGTTACACAGCCCAGACGGGCAGCATTTTCGGGAACCTCTGACACCCCACGAGAAAGTTCCAAAGTAAGTCTGCCCATTGCTGTTTGCTCCTCCCTTCTTCGCGAAGCCATTCCCGTGTCAGCCTGTCGGGCAGAGCCTAACCCTTCGGGCTCTTGCAGACGGGGAAGGAGAGAGGCGGCCGCCGCCTGTGGGTGATGAAGTGTCTCAGACGCCTGGGACGTGGAGGGACGCACCTCTGTGCTCTCGTCCCCCGGTGACCTCCGGGGAGAAGGAAGACGGCCAGAGGCAGGCAGGGATTGGGATGGGAATCCTGCTCTCTAGCCTGAGTCTGCAGCGAGCCTTTGCGTGTCCTTGTCTGTGGGACGAAGGGTCGGGCTGGGGCGTCCCCAGCGTGTGTCAGCACGGGTGTAGGAATGCGGGGTCAGCCGGCAGGAGGGCTTGCCGCTGCAGTGGGCGGGGGTGGGTGCACCTGGCGTCACCTGGCAGGCGCCCTTACCCGGTGGCTGGCCCGGCGCGCTGTGTCCTGGAGCAGTCCTTTCTGGTTAATCAGGTCCCCGCCTTGCAGGAAGGGACAGGCTCCAGGGACACCAGTGCACGCAGGTGCAGTGCTGTGAGCCAATACATAATTGACACGCGTTCCGGGCCATGCGTGTGTGGCAAACAGGCGCTGTGCAAGACTGCTCATTGTTCTAGAAGTTGTGTAAGAACGGGAGAACCAAGGGAGTTGCCTGTGGGTCAAGGCTGGTTCTAGAGAGAGGGGGATAAAACATGGGGAAAGATCTACCTTGGAAGAAAACTGTCCCTGGACGGGCTGGATTTTCCATCTGTAAACCGTGAATAATAAACGTGCCTGCCCTGGTCCACGTAAGGTGCTTAGAGCGGGGTGCTCAGCAGTGTTGTCCAGAACTTTCTGCAGTGGTGGAAACATCCTGTGGCTCTGCAGTCCAGTTGGAGGGCCACTAAGTGCATTGGCTCTTGAGAACCTGCCAGGCAGCTGGTGCCTCTGAGCTGAATCCTTAATATGCTCGATGTGACCCACGTTAACTGTAAGAGCCACATTTAGCTCGTGGCTGCTGTGGCCATCATGTGGCTCTAGAGCATCCTGAGTGCTCATCGGCTGTTAGCTTGTGTTGCTGGTGTATGTGATTATTTTGGATACTTCCCAAGGGGAAGCGGGCCCTTAACATGGGGCAGGGTGTCCACTTGACCGTTTTCTAACTCTCGAACTTGTGGGGACGAACCCTCTTCTTTCTGGCACCTCAGCATCCCCTCAGAGCAGACAGACGTGCCAGGAATATCCTCAGGGCCGAGCCGCCCAGCTGGGGACTCTCGGGAGCGTCACAGGTTGCAGCTGTTTCGTTCCAGGGCCCTTCAGGCTCCAGGGTGGGGGTCCCCCTGGAGTCCAGTGTGCTGCTGAAGGAGGCGGCTCGGCCAGGGGAGTCACTTGTGTCTCTTCAGCCCTCAGGTCGGCTCGGCTCGGCCTTGGCCGTGTTGGACTTCAACAAGGACGGGGTGCCTGACCTGGCTGTGGGAGCCCCATCCGTGGGCTCCGAGAAGCTCACCTACAAAGTAAGGCTGATGCTGGGGGTGGGGGGAGCCGGGAGGCCAGGGCTGGGGGCCGGGCTGGATAGAGCCTCTGCGGGGAGCAGACAGACAAGCGTGACGGCCACCGCGTTTGTGGGGACACCATCTCGGGTCCGCCAGTTGGGGTCCTTGATGTGACCACAGGTTACCAGGTGCTTCCTAGTTCCTGCCTCGCTGGCCTCAGTCTGGCATCAGTTCCACCAGAAATCACTCCCCTGCCCCCTGCCCCCGCCAAGATGCTGAGTGGCAGTGGGGGGCACGGAGATTCCAGCTGATCCGGAGCTGCTGTCATCACAGCAGAGTGGTGGCCCCCCGGGATCTTCCCGGTCCTGCTCAGAACCACCCCGACCTTGGTCCTCGCCCAGATCTGGGGGCTGGGGCTTGGGGCAGGGCTCTCATCTGCATGTACCTGTAACCGGCAGGTGCCTGCCTCTGCCATCACCCCCACCTGCCTCTGTCCCCCCACCCCCAACTCCTCCCTCTCTACTCCTGGACCCACAGGCCCCTGCACCTGCCCCTGCACTCGAGGGCTCGGCTCAGGCAGCTCCCTCCCTCTGCAAAGTCCTTTCTTCCCTTTTCCTTTAGAGGCAATCTGAGACAGTGCGGGAGCTGTTCTCCAAGTCCCGGTGCGGGGACACCTCTGCCCTCACAGGGGCCCTGTGACCCTATTGTAGTGCCTTCCACGCTGCTTGCCAGCTTTTCAGGAGGACAGAGTGTTGTTACTTATCGTGGTTCCTCCGTGCTTGGCCCGTGGTGGAGCATAGATGCTTCTAGAACGAATGAGGATGGAGACTGGCAAGTTAGAGGACAGGAAGTGGTGCATGTCACAAAATAACGGCAGGACGTGTGCGTCTGAAGACACATGCGTGTCGCCCACACGTGGGTCACGTCCAGAGGACTAGACTGGGTGGGGAGGTGGAGGCCCCACGGAGGAGCTGGAAACCGAGCTGGCCTCGAACTGGGGGGGAAGTAGGGGACTGTGTCCGCCCTGGGGGCTCCAACAGTCAGATGAAAGACCTCAAAACCATCTCCTCCCGGCAGCAAATGCATGGGGCAGGTTTCTGTCCCTCACTGAGCCCCTGACAGTAGGGACTCCCGTCTCTCCTCTTCCCTGGGGTTCTGGGCTGGTCACCCAACCTCCCGACCGGCCTGCGCCTTGCCTCTGCCTAGGGTGCCGTGTACGTCTACTTCGGTTCCAAACAAGGAGGAATGTCTTCTCGCCCCAACGTCACCATCTCCTGCCAGGTACGCCTGCCGCCTCCCCGGGGGCAGCGAGCCAGCCCCGGCCGCGCCCGCCGTTGGCCTCTGGGTGACACTCGGTTCCCCGGCCTCCCCTACAGGACACCTACTGTAACCTGGGCTGGACGCTCTTGGCCTCGGACATGAACGGAGACGGCGCGCCTGACCTGGTGACGGGCTCCCCCTTCGCCCCAGGGGGAGGGACGCAGAAGGGCATGGTGGCCGCCTTTCACTCCGGCCCCGACAGGAGCCACAAAGGTAAGGCCTGTTTGGGGCCGGGGGATGGGCAGAGTCCTCCCTGTCCTAGTCCTCGTGTCCTTCCTTCCTCACTCCTCGATCACTTCGCCACAGTCTTCTGCCAGCTGGTGGCATGGACAGAGCCACAGGATGTACGGAAAGGGACCCCGTTTCTAGGTCCAGACCCAGGGGGCCCAGCGGGTTGTTGGCAGGGTCTGTGTAAGCGAGGGCAGCCCGGAGGTATCCGGGGGCCGGTGCGCCCTGCGTGCCGCAGAAGTGAGCTCTGGACATTTCCTTCTCGTGTGAAGTGGGGGACCCATTTCGGACAGCCTGGGGGGTCCATACGAGCTGCAGCAACAGCTCGGCGCACCCCTCCCACGGGAGGTGAAAGGCACTGCGTCTCGCGTAGGGAAGCTGGACGTGGAGGCAGCCGACTGGCGGGTGAGGGGCGAGGAGGACTTCTCGTGGCTCGGCTACTCCCTGCACGGGCTCAGCGTGGACGGCAGGACCCTGCTGCTGGTCGGGAGCCCCGCCTGGAAGAACACCAGCCGGTGAGCGCTCGCGCTGGGGCCCGTGCAAGGGGGGGGACTCGGAGACGGGCCGAGTTCTCACCTGCGAGGAAGAGCGAAGGGTTTTAAAAAGAGAGAGAGAGAGAGAGCGAGCACTGTTTGCCAGGCTGTCATGACAACGTGCCGCAGACCGGGTAGCTTAAGGCGCAGGGAGTAATTTTCTCACTGATCTGGAGACTGGCAATCCAAGGTCAAGGTATTGGCAGGGTTGAGGGCTCTCCTTGGCTTGCAGAGAGCCACCTCTCCGTCCTTGTTCGGCCTCTTTTCTGTGCACATCCCTGGCGTCTTTCTATTCTTACAAGGACACCAGTCAGATTGGACTGGGGCCCCACCCGAATGACCGCACTGTAACGTAACTACCTCTTTAAAGACCTCTCTCCAAATATACATAATCGGAGGTGCTGGGGTTAGGACTCCAACATGCGAATTTTGGGGGAACACCATTCAGCCATGACTGTAGACTCAGACCTGGACCTGAGCACTTGGCGGGTTCTCAATCCTGGGCCCTGGCAGCTAACCCCAGTCTGCTTCATTCCAGTCTGGGCCACTTGTACCGCACTCAGGATGAGCAACAGAGCCTCGGACGGGTGTACGGCTACTTCCCGCCGAATGGCCGAAGCCAGTTTACCATTTCCGGAGACAAGGTATGCCAGCCGCTCCGTCCCCAGGACAGGGGGCACCCCGGAGGGCTTTCTGACTTGTACGGCATTGACTGCTTGCGTTTCACAGGCAATGGGGAAGCTGGGTACTTCCTTGTCAAGTGGTCACGTGATGGTGAACGGGACCCAGAAACAGGTGCTGCTGGTTGGAGCCCCGACGCACGGTAGGTCATGCGCCATGACACTTGGCTGCTTGTTTCTCACGTGGCTCCTTGACCATGTCCTGTTGGGGGAGAGTTGTGAAATCTGCGGCCAGACAGACCTGATTTTGAGGATTTCCTTTTCTCATTCACAGCAGGCGGCGTAATCTGGGGAAGTTACTTAACGTCCCCGAACGTTAGCATCATCTGCAAAATACAAATTATAATGTCCACCTCAAAGATTTGTTGAAAATCCCCTGCGAAAGTGACCTAGTGTATTTTTAAAGCTGCTGTCCCACTGAGCTTGGGCGAGAGGGGAGTTCAGAAAATTCTATAAATCCGTTCATCAGGACTAGGTCTGCTCTGAGTACATTTGTTCATAAATCATTATTTCATTTACTTTATGGGGGGAAGAGTTTTAAAAAGCCGACAAAAACGTACTCCCTTCAAGATGATCAAAGTGAATCATGTTTATTGTAGAAATTTGCAAAAATACAAAGATGTATATATAAATCACCCCATCCAGATACTTAAAAACTTAAGCTCATACTGTGTGTATCATACATACACATGTTCACACCTGAGTTTTTATTCTATACCTTGTGCGTGTTCTCGTTACTATGATTCTTCTAAAATGTGGTTTTCGATACCTATCACGTTTTTTTCTACGTGCACATGCCAACAGTTACTAACTTATTAGTAACTCATCCTTATTGCTGGAAATTTAGGATGTTTCCAATTTTTCACTACTGTGAATAGGGTCTTATTGAATATCTGTGTACAGAAAACTTAGCCTTTCTGAACAGTTTTAAAATAGGTTCTTGAAGGTGGAGTTTCTGGACTAGAGGATCTTATTACTGTCAAATTATTTTTCAGAGAGATATTTATTTCATAGAATATTAGAATAATCAGAGTGGATTGGGCAAAAGAATGGTGAGATCGTTTGTTGCATGATCAAGGACACAGCACTGTAATACCAGGAACTTGCTGACTTAGCTTTGGAGGAGTTGTTCTTCCTCATTCCCCACCCCTTTTTTACAGAGTCTAGGTGATTTCCAAACTCCTGCAACACACGTTGGTGATTTTATTTGCCTCACTTCTCTTTCTACTGGAATGCTGTGATTACAGCTTTCTAAACTTTGTTTTAATGTTCCTACTGTCTTAGTAATTTCCTATTACAAAATACTACATAAACTATAAAAAGGTTGATTTATGTGTCCATATTATATATGTCTTACGTACAAATTAACCTTTTGGAGAGCATTATATATCCACATGCAGTTATGAGAAATAACACAGGGAGATCCACGATACATTTCATCCCGTTTTCACCAAGGTAGACCTGCAGACCGCAGCAATGTCACAACCAGCTCACTGACGTTGATGTAATCCACCAGTTGAATCTTCTTCAGATTTTCCAATTTTTGAAAGGTTTTATTACGTATTTTGAGAGAAAGCACATGTGAGTGGGGGAGGAGCGGGAGAGAGAGAGAGGAGAGAGGAGAGAGAATCCCAAGCAGGCTCCACACTGTCGGTGCAGAGCTCAGCCCAGGGCTCAAATCCTTGAACCGAGAGATAATGACCTGACCCGAAATTGAGTCGGTTGCTAAACTGATGGAGCCACCCGGGGCCCCAGAATTACCTATTTTTTACTTATATTTTGCCTGTATTTCACAAACCACATGGTTTGTGAGTCCTGGAACAAGATGAAAATGCAGAGCCCTTTGTTATAAATTATTCAGAATTCCAGGCTGGGGCTGGAGGGCATCAAGCCAAGCTCGGGGCCCCGTGCGGCTGCCTGTGTGGCACACGCTGTATGATACCCTAAGAACTTGGCCCCTTTTGGGTACTGTACAGCTTCTCAAACCTGGAATCAGATTAGACACGACCACCCTCAGTTTTAATCCTCACAGATTCTCTCGTGGTACCTGCGCTTTATTATAGCCCCTAAAATCCCAGTTTGGCAGAGATGTGATGTCACATAGGACTGTAGGGACCTTGTGTTAAAACCAGGAACTGCCTCCAACAGGTAGTCCATGTGGGCGGTGGAGGGAGTCACTGTGTTACTTTCGAGGGGTCAGGGTATCTGCTGCACCTCCCGCAGGGTCACGAGAGGGGCTTCGGTGTCATTTGGGAATCACGGCTCTGTGGTCCAGAGTCACCTAGCTTGGAACAATTGTACGTACTCCCCAGATGCCGGTGGTCTGGAGCTTGACCCTGTCCGGCCCGTCCCTTTCACCCTGGGCTCTGTCTCTGGTTCAGAACGTGGCCACACTGAACAGCTTAGATATTTGGTGGGGACTATAGGGTGTTGATGAACTATGAGGTGTTTAATACTCATGGACAGCGGGGTTGAGAGGAGATGGGCACTGACACAGTGCTGCTGAGATGTGAACCAATACAGCCCTTCTAGAAAGGTTTGGCCAAATGGCAAGAGCCTTAAAGATACTCATTCCCTTGGATGCTGTATGGACTGTCTCTAAGAATCTGCTCTCGGAAAGTATTCAGAACTGCAGGGTTAATAGCAAAAAGTTAGAAATGGCTTAAACGGGTATAAAATTTTATAATCCATAACAACCTACATTTTGTTTAAAATGTGTGTGGGTATCAATCTCCAGAAAGAAATATATGTCATACAACTTCTGTATACTTTTTTGGGGGTGTTTTCCATACCTTTTATAATGAATGCTATGTAAAAAATCTTGGCATTCACAAGTTCGACACTCCTCGTTTTGACTATTTCATGGTCATCCCGAAAGTCAGCGATGGAAGTAACAGGATTCATAGTTTATGAATTGCACGTGTCAGCCACACTGCAAGGCGGTGTCCCCTCTCCTGTGGCTCATGAGGGGGTCCGGCTGCTGGGACCCACCTATCTGTTAGGATAGCTGTGTTTCCTGCGGTCACAGTAAGGGAACTTACTTTTGAGAAGTAATTAAAACGCGTGCGTGTTAACAAAACAAAACAAAAAAACCTCTCACCCCCGACCCTGATCTATCCCTTTAAAAAAAAAAAAACCCAAGGGTCTGCCGGGTTACTTTTGTTATTCAAATGACAGATACAGAAATACTAAAACATAACCTTGGTTTTTTTTTTCCTCTTGCCTAAACTGTGTATTGTAAGCCACTGTTTAATTTGCGTCAACCAGAAAATGAGGCATTTTAAAATTTATTTTATTGAAAAATGTTTCAGGTATATATAATGTACATATTAAGAGACGATCCTTAGAAGTTCTAGTTACCATCTGTCAGAAATGAGGTATTTGGAATGGCCAAAAATGTAAAGTATCTCAATCCTCTGTAGACTTTTTTAGAGCAGTTTTAGGTTTACAACAAAATCGAGTGGAAAGTATGGAGATTTCCCATAACCCCTCCTGCCCCCACACCTGAACGGTCGGCCCTGATGTCTTCTGCACCAGACTGTGCATCTGTTATACCTGATGGACCTACACGGACACACCATTATAACCCAGGCTATGGTTTACATCACAATTCACTTTTCGTGCTGAATATTCCACGGGTTTGGACAAATGTAGGACCTGTATGCACCATTATAGTTTTACTGCCATAAACACTTTCGTGCTCACCTCTTCATTCATCCCTCCCTCCCAGCCGCAGGCAACCAGTGATCTTTCTACCCCTCCATAGGTTTGCCTTCTCTGGAATGGCATTTGATTGGAATCCTGGTACCCAGCCTTTTCGGATTGGCTTCTTTACGCATTATACATATTACGTGTTATACACATTATGCGTTGTGCACATTACGCGTTACTCGTATTACGCATTATTCATACACATCAAGGTTCTTCCATGTCTTCATGGCTTGCTAACTGATTTTTGGGCCCGTCCTTTTTAAACTTTGAGAATTGAAAGCAACACTGTGATGAAATGGTTAGGTGTTCTAATAGACTATGATAAAAAGTAAGAGTTTTGGAAGTGATAATCTCCGCTTCCCCCACCCCCCCCCCATCCTTCTGCACTTGGAAGCATTTGAGAAGCAGACTCCTGAATCAGTCCTATCAAAACATGTCTTCTAAAAACTGGGTTGCAGAATGGGGTCTAGCTGGGCAGCCACATTCAGGCTCTTCTGATCTTTGCCCACAAAGTGACATTGGGGTGACTTCTCCGAGAGAGAGTTGGGGTCTGCAGGGCGGATGTGTGTGTGTCGAGACCCAGTACAAGCGGCCGAGATGTGGACTCAGGCGTGCATCCCACGCAAAGCAGAACCAGCACGATATTGTTCAAGACCCCAGGTTGCTGAGCCTTTCGTGCTGGCTGCTTCCCTTTTTTCCTCGCTGTTATTTCCCACCACTATCCCTGGCTCTGCTTCGAGCTTTCAGTTGGTTCTAGTTGACAGTTGGCTATGAACAAGGGCATGAGGGAAGGTTGTCCAAGAAAACACAGTAGAACCTTGGTTTGCGAGCATGATGAATTTTGCAAAAATGCTTGTAATCCAAAGCACTTGTATATCAAAGCGAATTTCAAGGACCATTGGCTCAGTAGTGATCATGTGACGTTCAGTATCATGTACGACTCGTATTGCAAAACATCGCTCATTTACCAGGTTAAAATGTATTAAAAATGTTTGCTCGTCTTGCGGAATGCTCAGAACAAGTCACTCCCACTCCAAGGTTTTACTGTAGTCGGTTCTACACACAATACTAAGTAGACGCTGACCCGAGATTGCATCTGTTCACGGACACGTTGCCTGGGTCACAGTAAGCCTCTTAGGACCACCAACCCCAACCCACAGACACCATTTTTTAAAAATTTTTTTGAGAAGGTATTTATTTCTGAAATCAAGGTTGTGTTCCAGATGATCTATATAGGCCAAATTCTAGCTCTGTTTAAAAGCTATTCAATAATCATTTAAAAACCACTCATCCGTACTTGCACTGACCGAGCAACAGGTTTCTGAGCACATCGTGTGACTAAGTCACCGTCCCACTGCTTGTGGAACCGACAGCCAGGTGCAGGAGACGCCCGGGTGAATGGAAGCGAGGCTCCCTGGCGAGGGGCACGGGAAGCAGCAGGCACACTGTGGTGTGGCAGCACGCGGGAAGGAAGGGAAGGCTTTCCAGCAGAGGTGACACCAGGGCCACGTTCCGGAAGCTCGGGAGTGGGCCGGCAGAGGGGCGTGGGGGGAAGGTGCCCGTTCCAGGCAGGCAGCACATCATGTCCAGAGGCCCAGACTTAAGAAATAGAATGGGCTGTGGTTTAAATTTTAAATCTGTGATGGCTGACGTGTGGCTGAAAAGGGGGAAGTAGCCCCCAAACGCTAGAGCTGTGAGTAGCAGATTCTGTGAGGCCTCCTGGGCCTGTGGAAGGTCTCGTGAAGAATTCAGACTTTATTTCACAGGACGTTTGTGATGTAAAAGAAAAAAAGATGGTTGTGTGGAGAGCGTATTGCCGGGGGTCAGACCTGTTTGATGGGACGTTACTGAGCCTACCCAGTGTCTGGATCTCCTCACGGCCGGCGTTGGTCAGCGCTACCCCGTCCTGGGGGATTCTGAGCAATCGTGTCACTTGAGGTTCAGGAGACTGAAGCGAGCATAGGTCTCCATTCAGCACTTTACACCTTCTCTCCATTCCTGCAACGGCAGAGGCATTGTGCCCTGGTTTGTTTCAGATGAGAAGTCTAGAATGGCGTTCCTGACCATGACCTTGCACCAGGGAGGAACCACTCGGATGTATGAGGTGACACCGGACAGGCAGCCGCCTCTGCTCAGCACCTTCAGTGGAGACCGCCGCTTCTCCCGCTTTGGTGGCGTTCTGCACTTGAGTGACCTGGATGGCGACGGCTTCGGTAGGAAAGGAACAGGCCCAGACCTGGGTCCCCAGTCATCAGACCGGTCCCCTAATTGGATCATCTAGGCTCTGGCCTCATCATCGACAGCTCAGTGGCCCCAGGGCCTTTAGATAGATTTTCAAGTCTGGTAAGACCAGAGCGAAGAGAATGTTCTACATGCACATCCGTTGCTGTTGATGAATGATAAACTGGGAACCAGAGCCTTGACTGTGCTGGGAAGAAACAGCGTAGACGATTTAAGGGGTGTACCTCTGGGCCTTGTGGGAGGCTGGGCTAGGACCCAGTTCTGATTTCTGTCGTCTGCAGATGAGATCCTCGTGACGGCCCCGCTGCGGATAACAGACGTCACCTCCGGGCTGCTGGGAGGGGAAGACGGCCGGGTGTACATATACAATGGCAAACAGACCACCTTTGGTGACGTGACGGGCAGATGCAAATCCTGGGCAGCTCCGTGTCCTGAGGAAAAGGTAACGTGTGCCCGAACGGACTCCTAGGCCCCGCTGGGAAAGGAGCCTCCCTGCGCATGCCTGGTGACTGCGTGTCCACTGCGGAACCCTTCCGGTTTCTACCTGAGCTGTCCTGCGGCCGGGACACAGTCACTCGCCTGTGTGGCGTGGGCCCGAGTCCAGGTGGCCGTGGGGTCCCGCTGGCTCTGGTCCCAGCCTGCCCTGCTTGGTTAGGGCCCCCAGCAGCCCCCTGGGATTCCATCAAAACACCCACTCTTTTGTTTTCTGTTTCACTGCTTTATCCCTTTTCTCAGGTGGGGGTTTTTTAAGTTCCCTGGGCCTAAAACACCATTTTGAAACTTAAACAGCCTTATTTCATTGCAAAAGTAAAGTTCATTGTAAAAAGTTTAGAAACTACAAGTGGTACAAATTCTCTGCGCCTGTTAACCTTTCCTGTGCATTTACTCTGTACCTAGCACTGCGCTGACCCTCCCCGCCACTTCTTTAAGCCCCCTCAAAGCTACGAAGTGGGTACTAGGCCAGGTGAAGGCCTTGAAGGTCTGCGAGGAAGGCGCTGCAGGAGCTGACCCCGTAGGACGCTCCTCCCCACGACAGTGTGTGTGGCTAGGGGTTACTGACCACCGTGATCATCTTGTACACAGTCCCGTAACTCGACCCGCTCTTCCCTGCCGCTACAGCCCCCTTGCCCATGCCTTCTAGTCTCTCTCTGCGCGGTTCCGGGCTGCCTAGTTCATCCGCGGGTACCCCACGGTTCACGGAAACGTTATCTGAGTGTTAGCAGTCCCTCAGTCCATTTTGTTTCACTGCTATCTGTGAGGATATGACTCTCCGTAGGTGAACACTTCTGTCCGTCTGTCTTCCTGAGCTATGCTCCTGTGAGTGGAATTTCTGGGGTCAAAGGGCACGCATAAGTTGAGGGCCTCTCCAGAATGCAGGTGCGGGTGTGGGGCTGCAGGAGGAGTGGTTAAAACCCACATCGGCAGTAACAGGTCTCCCCTCTCCCCACTTCCTTTCAGGCTCAGTACGTCCTGATCTCTCCTGAAGTAAGTACCTCCGGAAGGAATCACAGAGGTGCCCTTTCCCTTAAACTGTAACTTGTTATGGTAGGTTTTCACAAGACCATTAACAGACACTGTTTTACAGGCAAGTTCGAGGTTTGGGAGCTCTGTGATCACCGTGAGGTCGAAAGACAAGGTAGGTATAAAGACTGTCCTCCTGACATTTATATGCTAAGGCTGGGGGTGGGGTGGGGATGGTCTTTCAGCTTTTGGATTTTATTTGACAAAGAGGAACACAAAAAAGAAAAGAACATCCATACACCAGCCCCTCACTTTCCCACTCAACCCTCAGGGCTGGGCGCGCAAATTACGGCCTGAGGGACTAGTTTCTTTTATACAGACCAGGAACTAAAAACGACCCTTACAGTTTGAATGGTTGGAAGACCAGGATCTGCGAGACCCAGGCTTCATTGCTGCTCCCGTGTCTCTGTGGCACCCCTGTACTGCGGTGGTTGATTAACTGTCTCAGAGACCGGTGTCCCCCAAAGCCTGAAGCAGTCATTATCTGGGCCCTTTCAGAGAGCGTCTGCAAACCCTGCCATGGCAGATAACCACGGTTAACACGCCGGTGTGCTCTCTTCCGGCCTCCGGGGCAAACACGTGTGCACATTTAAAGATGGACACGGGGCCCGTTTCGAGATGGCTGGTCAGAGGGGTCGTTTCCGGACTCACGGTGGGAGGCCGCAGCCTGTGAGCGTGAAGCCAGCATCAGGACGGGGCGCACACGCGAGCCCCGTCCCTGCCGCTGCTCACCGTCGAGGTGGAGACGAAACACGCGTCCCCTCTGACGGCAGGCGGGTGGCGGGAGCCGGGGAAGGGGGCCTGAAATGGAGACTAAGCTCCCAGCTCTACTGCAGGCAAATGGAGCAAATACTTGCATAAATAAGATGAAGATTTTTATTTTTCCTTTTGACGCTGGGGCACAAAAAAAGGCGAAGGGCAGTGCGGTGAGAGGGCACGGGGAAAAGCGCCCGTAAAGGTGGGCCATCGTTACTGTTTCTGGCGTCCTCTGCGCAGGAGGCCGGGCCGTTTCATGGGTGCACCCTGCTCTGGCCAGTTAGACCCTGACCAGCCTTGTCAGGAGCGGTCCAGGCTCCCAGCAGGTAGACCTGCCACCAGTGAAAATGCTTAAACGCGGGTTGCGGCTTTGAGGACACTCGTGAAGGACGGTTCCTGAATGGTTTTAAGGGGCCAGGCTGCCCCTGAGAAGGGACTGACTGGCCTTCCTCAGCCCTGGTGCCCTGGACCTACAGAGCTGAGACTGTGGCAGTTAAGCAGGGTCTCAGGCCCAGAGCATAACGTGGGGCCTGGGTTCCGGCGGGAGCTCAGAGGCGCGACGCGTGCCCGTTTTGTGTCCTCTGCAGAACCAAGTTGTCGTCGCCGCTGGAAGGAGCTCCTTGGGAGCCCGACTCTCTGGGGCCCTTCACGTCTACAGCCTCGGCGGAGACTAAGGGCTTCACTACAGTTTCCTGCTCTGCCGCCCTCTTGTGCCGCCGTCTCCGGGGGGAGCATTCTGGTGGACAAGGGAGCCGTGGGAGCAGGGACTGCACGGCAGTAGGTGACGACAGGTGCTCCGCTTCTCCGGGTCCCCTTCCAGAGGTTCAGTCCTTGCTTCCCTTGCATGTCAACAGATCCCCAACTTAGTGCCTGTGCTCGACCTCTGTCCGACGTCGCTCCTCTTCACGTGACTAGCTAGGTCTTTCTGATGCCTGGAAACGCCTCTCTGTGGTTATTTCTTAGGAAAACCTCTGTCACTTCTCCTCCTAAAAATGTCCTTTTAAAAATGGTGGCCCATTCCAATCAAAGCAAAATAGCATAGTATATAGGGAAAGAACTTAGAGAAACAGAAACAGCACAGTGAGAAGGGGGTGAAGGATAACCTCCCAACTCCAAAGTCACCTGTTGTAAGTGATTTGGTCCTTTCTTGTGAGGATTATTGCACTTCCGGTGTCTCCTACAGTTGAAGGATAAATACGAGACTAAAACCTCCTCACCTTTTAGTGCCCTCAAGTGCTTGTTAGAAGCGGCCGTGCTAACTGTGGAGTAGGGACCCTCCACTCGTTCTAGGTCCTCCTGAGAGGAGCCGCTGGTACATGAAGTTGGCTCACTCTGTGCAGACAGGAGGTGTGGCCTGAGCCAGCGGCCGCTGCACGGGACGGAGAGGAGGGAAGCCAGCCGTGGGCCGTCGTGTCCCTGGGCTGGGCTGCGTAGCTTTCATCCGCCAGTCCTGCAGTGCGGCATCGTTACTCAGCTTCTTAGAGGCGGAGTAGAGACTGGTCCAAAGAAGCAGCAATCCAGCAGCCGAGTAAAAGTCGAATTAGAAACCCAGGTGAGTACATACAGGGAAACAACAGGACACAGTCACCTCTGGACGACTCCCGCAACCGTCATCTTCTCTAAAGTGGTATGCCAGCTGCATGGTCCCCTGGGGCCAGCAAAAAGCACAAATACCATCTGGTGTCATTTGGGTAACAATTAGTGGTAGCTCCCCTTATGTGAATTATTCTTTTTAGTTAAAGGGAAATTTATCTTTCGGGGCCAGAACTTAGTTTACTGTAATACAAGGTGAGAAGTGCAAGCGTAGCACAGACACCGGTGTAGTACTGGACCTTTCCCAACGAGCGTGTGTTCCTTCACACTGTCCGCGCTGCACAGTGTCCACAGTTCACTGATAAGGATCGTGGCTCAACACAGGCCCCATTTACCTAATGATCTACGTTCTTCTTAATGTCTAAACATACCAGATAGCAAGCACCTGGCGGATATGGTTGGAGGCAAGTTTTCCTATAGGATTTTATATAGGATATTTAGCCATATGAACCCCATATTCCGAAGTGCTCATTTGTATTCCTACTGTCGAAGGTCCACCTGGCACAGGGTCTCATGCGTTACGTGGCTACATTCTCACCCTAAGTTCTCAGCACAGGACTCTGAAATGCATAACAACTGAAATGGAGACAGCTTGTAGGGTTTTAATCTCTCAACACAAATCTGAATGTAATAATTATATTTCAAGATATCAAATTGCAATTATGTACATGTGTTTTTTGTATTACCTGTATATGTAACAACTTGCTTCAAGATCAGAATGGTTTTAGGCCTTTGAACCACAGATGTAACAAGGTCTGGAGACTGGGACTACACTCTGGTCTCTGAACACCCCAGTCCACACACCGTCCACTGGCCCACCTCCACAGATACCACGGAAGTAATGAAAGTAAATCCTGAAATTAAAGTGTTTAAGATTGCAATTCCAAAAAATAAAGCTGTGTACAACTTAAGAGTAAGTCCCCCAATATCTTTATTTAGTGGTTATTCATCACAATCGGTTTATCAAGTGTTCAGATGTCATTTTAAGATGCTATTTTCGGCTGCATTTTCTTAGAGGCCTTCCAGAAATGGACAGTCGATGAAGAATATTATTCCTTGAACTTGTACTGCTTGCTTATGTAACCAAGTGTTTGGTATTCTCATTTTATTTACAAATAGTTTATGGGCTCAGTCTATTTCAACATTTAAAACCACTGAACTTCGTATATTTTCAGTATAGACTGTCTTATTTACTGTCAGCAAAGCAGAGCTATCTGACATTTTGAAATTCTACTTGATCTACGCACCTTCGAGAACTTGATAAACGATCAGGGACTTCTCTGCAGACTTAGGAGGTAGTTGCATTTCCCTTTTACTGATGAGACAGGCCTCAAATTATTTTACCCACGTCTGCAAACTAAGTCACACCAAAAGGAAAAAGGCCAAAATTCTATTCTGTGCCTGATCTCAGGCAAATCAAAGTCCTCTGGGCTTTCAGTTCCTCCCATCACAGCTAATATTTATAACCTCCTTTGCTGGCACAAGACCGGCAGCAGGTGCTCTGAGGTAGGCCAAAGCGTGTCCCATGAATTCTAAGCATTACTGGAGAGACTTTGTCTTGAAAATCACCACACAGATTTATGACACTAGAGAGCTACGTATATCCACGTTCCCCTACCCACACGCCAGAGTGTGCCCATGGGCCACTCAGTGCCCTGAGCCCAGGCCAGCTCCCACCATTCTATCCTCCACCTCTAAAGGCTTCTTGTAACCACACCTGGGAATGGGAAAAACTTACAACTTCATCTGTTTTCTTTCAAATCAGCTCCTGGAACAGCATTTTTATTCCTATCACCAAACCACGTGGTATATGGACTCCTAAACTTCCTCATGGGACATCCTATTATAGTATCAGGTAACCCCCACATCTCTGGACACTCTGGAATCTTCCACATTACTTTTGAAGGGAAGGAAAGCTATAACGTTCTACTGCATAACTGTATTTAACCTCCAGAAAATATAAAAATATAAAAAACCTACTTAAGATGGTAAGTAGGATAGCAACTTTGAGACTTAAACTTACAAATATTAGCCACTGTTTTGAATCCCAACCTGACTGAAAACAAAAAGGTATCAATTCTGAAGTTTATCTACCTTTTGGTTTTAGGAAGCCTGTCCGTCAGCTTCTGAGGTGGGGGCATATACACTAACTAGGCTACGTGCACTTCCTTTTTCAGGGGTGGTTGAGACGACCCCTCTGTCTAAAGTCAGGGAACGACCAAGTAACAGAAGGGAAATCGTTTCCTTCTATACTCTTTCCAAAGGCTGTAATTATAGCCAAGCAGAGAAAACTAGTTCCCGGGTTCAAGGAAGTGAAATCTTGACTAACTGGAATCCACGTTAAGCTGATACTCAATCCTTTCCTTTTTATTCGCCGTATATAAAAAGGAGGCAAATACAAGACAA
Source organism: Cryptoprocta ferox (assembly GCA_028646485.1). Taxonomy (NCBI): domain Eukaryota; kingdom Metazoa; phylum Chordata; class Mammalia; order Carnivora; family Eupleridae; genus Cryptoprocta; species Cryptoprocta ferox. The sequence goes on along the minus strand of CM053577.1, from coordinate 137,728,525 downwards.
GACTGATTTAAAGCACAAACTTTCCTCGCCTGATTTAAGGGTAATAGATATTTTCCCACCTTTCCAGTCAGTACAGGGAATCGTGCTCTTGGGAACTTCCTCAGAGCTGCCACTACCTGTTCTCATCACTGTGGGTTAGTCAGGTTTTCAGGCTTTGCTTAAATTTTGGCCTTTAACAAAGCAAGTATTTTGCTTCTTTACTCAATTCTGAAAATGCAGTTATAGTCCTGGTATTGTGAGTGCCCTAATATTTTTATCAGACATTATAATTTAAGTATCAGTGATTTTTTTTCAAGTCTCTGATTCTATAAAAGAAATAAAGGTATCAAGTTTCTCGTAACTACCACAAAATCATCCAGTCTGTAGCGGGTCGACACCTCTAACGGTTTGTCAGGACACTCCTGCTTGATCCATCGGGCCGGAAGCTGTGTTTCATTTCCATGCTTCTATCTGCCTGAAGGGTTTTTTTGGGTAGAGAGGCCATCTAAATAAAGCAGAAAATTAGTCATTTTAGTTGGCATCTGTCTTAAAAGAAAAGCCACTAGTAAAATGAGAAGTGACTACCGCATGAGGGAAGGACTACAAGCCTTGTATCAGAATCTCAGTATTTACTCCAGTGTGAACGAGGAGTAGAAAGGGAAGAAAAGGGCACACGTTTATGTTTGTGAGAACACTATGTTGTCTACATCCTAGTCAGGGTTGGGACAAGGCCTGCAGCAGAACTGCTAACTGCTCATCACAGTGCTGCACACACAACACGTATTTCTAACTTGCTTACTGTGCCAGGCACTGTGCTAATGAGTACTTTACATATATTATTTAATTCTCCCAGGAGCACATTAAATGACAGAGGGGGAAACTGAGGGAGGCTCAGAAATGAAGTAACGTGCTCAGGGTCGCAGAGCCTGTGACCCCGCAAGCCCAGGCTGAGTGTCTCAGGAGCCCGGCGTGCCCCTGTGCTGTATTGCTGCGAGCCAGCCCTCCATCCCACCTACCACAGGAGGCAAAGGAGCTTCGAGCTGTCGTCCGAGGAATGAGAGCAGACGCCTCCAGATGAGGCCACTTCCCATAAACATGATTCCTGTGATCAGCCAAAATACCCTATGGTCCTAAAAGAGAGCACAGAGCTAATTTCAATCACAAAGGCTAGGTTCCTTAGCAGTAAAATTTCCCACACTATTCTTGCCCCGGGGTTTGAAAGAAGCCTCTTGTTGTCTGTCCGGTTCTCTCCTGTAGGCAAGACCTAAGACCAAGCCTTGACCACACCCAGGGACCCAAGAATCAGAAATAAATGAGAAGGGAAGCAACAGAATTTAAAAAGGCTTTAAATATTTTAAAGTCTATAAGCCAAACATAACCTTTACTTTGTGTTTCCTTCCAGTCTTTGTTGACATGCGTACAAATCTGAACAGTTATACACAGAGGATGCGTACGCGACAGTTCCCAAACTGAGCTGCGGTGTCTGGAGTATCACAACACCCCCCAAATAGTTTGTTTTTAAGAGAAACACACTGACATATGCAATGTACCATGAGAACCACTACTTCATAAAAAAATTGTTAGGTAACCTCACAAAAACTACAACATCATAAAAACACTTTTGGGCTAGTGATGCTATGAAAAGACACTAAAAGCATCATGAACCACGGAAGTTTGGGAACCTCCGGCTTACAGTAAACATTTTCCTTCACTATCATTTTCAAAACTGTCGTATTTTTGCACTGTAATGGGTCAACGTACAGAACCAGACGACTTGATGCTTACTGTCCCACAGGGAAGGGGTCCCAGCTATAGCTCTGCCATTAGTTGGTTATCAACCACAGCCTGGTTAGCTCCAGGAACTGAGAGCTCACCTGTTACACAAATGATAAACTATCACTGATAGAAAGTCATACCACACATGAAGGAGAAACCCACCCCCTGGATGGAACATGAACTCAGAAGATATCAGGAAGACAAGGGCTGAAAGTTAACTTCCGGCGAACACGTTTCTAGTAATGAAAAAAAAAAGGGGCCCTAGTTTATTAGGTAAAAGTTATGTTTAAATGAGATTTAGCATACACAGATTATTACTGTCTTTGCTGCAGACTGGTTCTGTAATCCACCGATGAATCAAGCATCTGGGAATGCCAAAATGTGATAAACTCTAGAGGTAGGCCAAGTTCCAACCAAGCTTGCGTGCTCCTAAAATACACACTGAGAAACTGCATTTGGAAGACGGTACAGGAGGAGAACCCCAAGCTCACCGCGTCCCAGGACCCAACTAGACAACACTCACCTTAGTGTTATTAACCCAGAAAATGACCTAAAATTTTGACAGGCAGAACACTCTGCAAGTAAATGTAGAGAAGAGCCCACATCCAAGAGGGGAGGGACTGCGGAGACCGGCGGGAGGGGCGAGCTGGCACAGAAGAGGGGAGAGAAACACCGTTACACGGCGAGCCTGCGTGGAAAGAAATCCACAGAACACTGGCTTTGTAAACCAGAGGGGCTAAACTCTTATAATCAGCAAGACTTAAAACCTGGAATTTAAAAAATCAGGCTTGGACGCCTGGGTGGCTCAGTTGGTTGAGTGTCTGACTCTTGATTTATATAAATAAACAAACCAGCAGGCTCAACTTTGGGAGAGCCAAGACGGCAAGAGGAAACCCTGCCTTTAAAGAGCCAACACAAGAAACAGCCCAGGGGAGATACAGCATAGAAGCAGCAGAATCAACCCAGGAGGTCCACACCAGGACACCGGGTAATTAAAATGGCAAAAAGTGGTGAGAAAGAGAGGATATTAAAAGCAGCAAAAGAAAAGAAGAAAGTTAAATACAAAGGACACCCCATAAGGCTACCAGTTAATTTTTCAGCAGAAACTGCAAGGAAGAAGGGAGGGCAGGATCTATTCAGAAGTGATGAGAGGAAACATACCTGCAGCCGAAATTACTCTACCCAGCAAGGCTGTCATTCAGAACAGGAGAGAGAAAGAGTTTCTCGGACAAACAAGTATCTCACACAAACAAGTATAAGTTATTTATCACAAACCCAGCCTTACAAAAAATGTCGAAGGGGACTCTTGGGAAAGACTGTAAGTGTGAGAATGAAGAGAAGGAAACACAGAAGCAGTAGAAGTAAGTATGTCTGTAAAAACCAATCAAGGGACTCACAAAATAGAAGGATGTAAAGCATGACGCCATATACCTAAAATGTGGGAGAGGAGTAGAGGATGGTTCAAACGTCAGCGAACGCCAGCTTAATACGGACTGCTGTATGCGGAAGATGTTAGTTCAAACCTAATGGTAACCACAAATCAAAAACCAGTTGCAAAAAATAAAGAGAAAGGAATCCCAGTATATCACTAGAGAGAGCCAACAGGAACACAGAACTACAAAAACAACCATAAAACAAGTAACAAAATGGCAAAAGGTACGTACCTATCAATAATTACTTTGAATGTAAATGGACTAAATGCTCCAAAAGACAGAAGATGGCAGAATGGATAAAAACCAACACCCACTGATATACTGCCTACAAGACACTCACTTCAGACCTAAAGACCCCAACAGACTGAAGGTGAAGGGATGGGAAACATTTATCACGTCTATGGATGTGGAAAGAAAGCTGGGGTAGCAATGCTTAGATGAAAACATACGTTTTAAAACAAATACTGGAGAAAGAGACAAAGAAGGATGCTACAATAATCATAAAGCAAACAATCCAAGATATGACAACTGTAAATACTAACGTACCCAACACGGATGCGCCCGAATACGTTTAACAGTTAATAACAAACATAAAAGGAGTAATCGACGCAATAATACAACAGTAGGAGACTTCTAACACCCCACTCACATCAATGCACACATCTGCCAAACAGAGTATCACCAGGGAAATGGTGGCTTTGAATGACACAGTGGAGCAAATGGATCTAACAGCTGTACTCAGAACATTCCATGCTAGAATACGCAGTCTTCTCGAGTGCACAGGGGACACCCTCCAGAACGGATCACACATCAGGCAACAAAATAAGTCTCAAAACAACTCAAAAAGACTGAAGTCATAACGCGTATCTTTTCTGACCACCAATGCTGTGAAACTAGAAATCAACCACAGGAAAAAAGATCTGTAAAGACCACAAATACATGGGAGTTAAATAACATGATACTAAACAATGAATAAATCAACCAAGCAATCAAAGAGGAAATAAAAAAAAATACAGGGACACAAATGAAAATGAAAGACCAATGGTCCAAAATCTTTGGGATACAGCAAACGTGGTGTGAAGAGGGACGTTTCTAGCAATGCAGGCATGCTGCAGGAAGAAACAATCTCAAATAAACAACCTAACCGTACATCTAAAAGGAACTAGAAAAAAACAAAACCAAATGCCAGTAGAAAGAATAAAGATTAGAGCAGAAATACATAGAAACTAAAAAAACAATAAATCAATGAAACCAGATGCTAGTTGTTTGAAAAGATCCACAGAATTGATAAACCGTTAGCCAGACTCTTCAAAAAGAAGAGAGAGGATTCAAAAACAAAAATCAGAAATGGGGGCGCCTGGGTGGGTCAGTGGGTCAAGTGTCCAACTTCGGCTCAGGTCATGATCTCACGGTTTGTGAGTTCGAGCCCCGCATTGGGTTCTGTGCTGTCAGCTCAGAGCCTGGAGCCTGCATCGAATTCTGTTGTCTCTCTCTCTCTCTCTCTCTTTGCTCCTTCCCTGCTCGTGCTCTCTCAAAAAATAAACATTAAAAAAATTAAAAAAAATCAGAAATGAAATGGAAAATAAGTGATGTCACAGACATACAAAGGATTATAAAACAGTATTATGAAAAATTACATGCCAACAAATTAGACAACCTAGAGAAATGGATAAATTCCTAGAAACAGAGAACCTCCCAAAACTGAATCAAGAAGAACTAGGAAATTTGAAGACCTATCACCAGCAAGTAGGACTTATTCCTGTGATGCAAGAGTGGTTCAATATACACAAATCAATCACTTGATAAATCACATCCACAAGAGAAAGGATAAAAACCACATTATTTCAACAGATGCAGCAAAAGCATTTGACAAAGTACAACACCCATTTGTGATGTGATCCTCCACAAAGTAGGTGTAGAGGGCACATACTCAACAAAATAAAGTCTGCAAACAGGAAAACCCAATAGCTAATATCATCCTCAATGGTGAAAACCTAAGAGCTTTTCCTTTAAGATCAGGAACAAGAGAAGGATGTCCACTCCCACCACTCTGATTCAACATAGTACTAGAAGTCCTTGCCTCAGCAATCAGACAGCAAAAAGAAATAAAGGTATCCAAGTTGGTAACAAAGAAATAAAACTTTCACTATTTGCAGATGATAGGATACCGTATATAGAAAACCTGAAAGACTCCACCAAAAAACTGCTAGAGCAGAAACATGAATTCAGTAAAGTTGCAGCGTACAAAATCAATGTACAGAAATCTACTGCATTTCTATACACTGATGATGAAACAGCAGAGAAATTAAGAAAACATCCTATTTACAATAGTATAAAAAATGGTAAGATTCCTAGCATAAAGCCAACCAAAGAGGGGAAGGACCTGTACTCTGAAAACTATAAAACACTGATGAAAAAAGAAATTCAAGATGACACAAATAAATGCAAAGACATTCCATGGTCATAGATTAGAAGAATAAATATTGTTAAACTGTCTATACTACCCAAAACCATCTACACATTTAGTGAAGTTCCTATCAAAATACTGACTGCATTTTTCACAGAGGCAGAACAAACAATCTTCAAATTTGTACAGAACCAAAAAAGACCCTAAATAGCCAAAGCAATCTTGAAAAAGAAAAGCAAAGGTGGAGGCATCACGATCTGGCCTTCAGTTATATTTCAAAGCTATAATAATCAAAATAGTATGGTACTGGCACAAAAACAGACACATACATCAATGGAACAGAATCAAAAACCCAGAAATAAACCCACAATTATATGGTCAATTAATCTTTGACAAAAGAGGCAAGAATACGCCTTCTATGGAAGACAGTCTTTTCAACAAATGGTGGTGGCTCAACCTGACAAGTTAAAGCAAAAGAAAAGAATGAAACTGGACCACTTTCTTACACTATACACGGAAATAATGTCACCATGCTAAAGACCTAAATGTGAGACCTGAAACTATAAAAATCCTAGGAGAGAACATAGGCAGTAATTTCTTTGACATTGGCCACAGCAACTTCTTTCAAAATATGTCTCCTGAGGCAATGGAAACAGAAGCGAAAATAAACAATCGGGACATCAACATAAAAATCTTCCGAACAGCAGAGGAAACAATCAACAAAACTAAAAGGCAGCCTATGGAATGGGAGAAGATATTTGCAAAGGACATATCTGATAAAGGGCTAGTATCCAAAATCTGTAAAGAACTGATCTAACTTAACACCCCCAACACAAACAATCCCATTAAAAATTGAGAAGACACGAACAAACATTTCTCCAAAGACGACATACAGCTTGGTCAACAGAACAGACACATGGAAAGACACTCATCATCACCTATCATCAGGGAAATGCAAATCAAAACCACAATTAGGTATCACCTCACACTGGTCAGAACGGCTAAAACCAACAGCACAAGAAACAACAGGTGCTGGGGAGGATGTGGAGAAAAAGGAAACTCCTGCACCGCTGGTGGGAATGCAAACTGGTGCAGCCACTGTGGAGAACAGTGCCTCAAAAAGGTAAAAACTGAACTACCTTCTCATCCAGCAATCACACCACCGGGTATTTACCCAAAGAATACAAACACACGGATTCAAAGGGATACATGTACCCCTACGTTTATGGCAGCATTATTTAACCACAATGGAAGAACCCCAAGAGTCTATCAATGAATGGATACAAAAGATGTGTTTTACACACACACACGCACATACACACACACACACAGTCAGTCATGGGGCACCTGGGTGGCTCAGTTGGTTAAGCTACCAACTCTTTAAAATGTTTTTTTTTTATTAATGTTTTTTATTTATTTTTGAGAGACAGAGAGAGACAGCACGAGCAGGGAAGGGTCAGAGAGAGAGGGACACACACAATCTGAAGCAGGCTGTGTGCTGCTTCAGAGCTAGGCTCTGAGCTAGCTGTCAGCACAGAGCCTGATGCGGGGCTTGAACCCACGAACCGTGAGATCATGACCTGAGCCGAAGCCGGACGCTTAACCGACTGAGCCACCCAGGCGCCCCAAGCTACCAACTCTTGATTTTGGCTCAGCTCATGATCTCATGGTTGCTGAGATCAAGCCCTTCATCAGGCTCCACACTGACAGTATGAATTCTCCTTGGGATTCTGTCTCCCTCTCTTTCTGCCCCTGCCCTGCTTTTACTTTCTTTCTAAACAAATGAACAAACAAACAGATGTTAAAAAAAGTCAGAGAAAGACAAATACCATATGATTTCATTTATGTGGAATTTAAGAAACACGTAAAGGGGAAAAAAAGAGATAAAGTGAGAAACTTGCTCTTGTAGAGAACAATCTGATGGTCACCAGAGGGGAGGGACGGGTGGGGCACGGGGGAAACAGGATGGGGATTCAGGAGTGCGCTTGTTGAGCACGGGGCGATGTACGGAAGTGCTGAATCACTATACTGTACACTTGAACCTAATATTACACTGTATGTTAACTAACTGGAATTAAAATGAAACCTTAAATAGAAAAAAAGAAAACTGGGTTATTTGGTAACCATCATAGTAGTAGTTGATTCAGGCATGAATTAGTTTTGGGTCAACTGATGAATGCAAAAACCAGAAGGTGGAAATTTGAACAACGACAGGATTTTTACATCGTCTCAAAGTATCTCTCTATGAGATACTTCATTCCACAAACTGAGTGACTTTACAGGAGAGAAAGTCGGCAGACGCCACCCTAACGGAATGGTCCCAATAATGGGATAAACAGGTATCACGTGCCTCCTGATGGAATTCAATGTAAGAACATACTGACACAATGCATAACCAGAACCTAGTAATGAAGACAGGGTTTCAAGGGTCAAATAACTAACCTGTATTCTTT